>PVJI01004398.1:0-55334 GCA_004026765.1 Micronycteris hirsuta | reverse complement strand
TAGAAACAAAATAGAACCAGAGACATTGAAGTTTAGAACATTCTGGCAGTAACCAGAGGGGAGGGGGAAGGGGAGAAAGGGGACAAAGGTATTCAGGAACTGCAATGAAGGACACATGGACAAAACCAAGGGGGAGGGGGGAAGCAAGGGAGGGAGGTGGGTTTGCCTGGGGTGGGGTGGGGGGAGGGTAAATGCGGACAACTGTAATTGAACAACAATAAAGTAATTTTTAAAAAAAAGTTATGGAACGTGGACTCTTTCTTTCTCAAAATATCTTACTGTTCTACACTCACATTTTCACTGAAAGGAAGTGCTTTAAGGTTCTCTCTGGCATATCCAAATTGCCAGCATCACCAGTCTTGTGCTTTGGGGCCATTACGAAGTAAAATAAGGGCACTTGAATACAAGCACTGCAATGCCACCAGTCACTTGACGACTGAGACACTGCTGAGTGACTAACGGGTGGGGCGTGTGTGCAGGGTGCACATGCTGAACAAAGGGACAATTTACTTCCTAATCAGCGTGAGAGTTCATCACACTACTCAGAATGACATGCAGATTAACGTTTATGAAGGCTTAGTTGTGTGATTTTTTATTTAATATTTCCGGACTATGGTTGATCCCAAGTTACTGAAACTGGGAAAAGCAGTTAAGGGGTGACTGTTGTGTGTGAATCCCACCCAACATCACTCTGTCCTCATGAACAGTAAGAAGCATAGAAGCTGCCTGCAAAAGTCCTTCCCATCCCATTTTGTGTTAATTTCACAGGTTATAGTCATCAAAGTCCCAGGGTCTTCATGCTGATAGAAAGAAGCCTTCTTGTAGGAGGAGAAAAAAAATTAAAAAATTAAAAAGAAAGAGCATTCAAAACACTGCTCTGCAGAATTGGAACAATACTCTGAGCTGATGAAATGAATAAAGATAGCCAATGTCATTGGACAGCCAGTGGAAAAATAACCCTTAACTCCAGATTTATTTGAAGCGTACCAGAAAGACAGAGTGAAACATAACACAGAACTGACACAAAAGTCTGTTACTTACAGAGAACTCAATTGAATATGTCAATTGGAAATGAAATTATAATAGTCAACCCTTCTTTTCAGGCATCTCAAAATACTGTTTACCTTACGTTACCCACAAACGGGCTGCAGTAATGGTGAGCTACCCTCAGATTACCAGGCAGCCAAGCCAATTTGGACATTCATGCAAATAAAACAGTCCAACTTTCAAATTGGCAGTCTGGCTGGAGAATCAGATTTATTTTGAGATTTTGATGACTAAAATAAATAGACTTGAAGCCTGAGGATGGGCAGGGTCTACTTGAAATGAGGGTTGAATTATGGCCAAAGGGTGAGAAAAGACCAGGGAAGACACTAGAGAGGCTAATAAATGAATTTACGAATCAAGTCTGTCACATGGAGACTTAGCCAAGTGCTGTCTTAGTCTCATGCTATTAGGCACTAAAATGCATTGCTAAGGAATAGTAAATAAAACAGTGTGGCACTGGCCAAAAAAGATTCAACCATGGAAAGAATATGTTAATTTAACAAAATCAGTGGGGGGAAAATGGATTAGTAAATAATTGATTTTGCAACAATGGCCTAGTAGTTTGGAAAACCAGGTAAAATTGGATCACTGCTTCTTTTTTTTATTAAAAGGAATTGCAAATGAATTGAAAATCAAAATGTAAAATAAAAAGAAACCCTAAGAATATTAGGAAAACAAGCAATAAAATATTTTTATAATCTCAGGAAAAAGCTTTCTAATAATCTCAAAAATCCACAAAGAAAAAGATCAATACATTTATCTCCACAAAATATAGTTTCTACATAGCCAAATATCTTCACAAACCAAAATGAAAGATAAATAACAACCCGACAAAAGTATTTTTAAGTTGACACCCCAAAAAATTAAAATACTTATTTTTATTAAAGTTCCTGCAAATTGATATTTTAAAAAACAGAAAGCAATGGACATTACCATTATTAAATGCCACTTCACAGAAGAAAAACAAAACAAATGACTTATTTGGGTGATGAAGTAAAGATCTAAAACCAATGTATAGTGATGGATGCACAACTTGGTAAACTTACCTAAAAAGAAAAAAGACGGAAATCATTGAATTGTACAGTTCAATAATATACATCAAATGTGCCTCTGTAAAGTTGTTAATAAATGAACAATATATATTAAATGCAGCTTTCTTTCTCTTTGGTATTCAAAGATATGCTAACAGGGCACTACCTCTGGCAATGATCTCTTTGCTAACCTTCCACAGCAACACGCTATCCTGGTTTTCTTCCCTTCCTTTCTCAAGCCTCCTCAGCCTCCTTTCTTCATTCTTTAACTTCCAGAGGAAGCATTCCTTGGGTTCTCTGCTGACCCTTTTTTTCTATTATACCTCCTCTCCTCCCTAGGAATAAGCACTGCACCTGGCTCTGTATCAGAAATACCAACAATGTATAGCAACAGTGCAGACCTCTTTACCAGACTCCAGGACCATATACACAATTTTCTGCTCAATGTCACCACTTGGTTGAATCAACCACATTTTAAGCTTAACACGTCCTGAGCAAAACCCTTAAATCCCACTGAGGTCCTGCCTTACAATTCTCCTATTTGAGTGACCCTTTCTCTGTACGTGGTATCTCTGGCCTCCCACTTGCTCAGGCCAAAATGCTGGGATTCATCTTTGGTATCTTTCTCTCCCTTCCTTCCCTCATCCAATGCATCTCCTATACCCATAAGACCTGTGTAAAAAATGTCTTCTGACTCCACTTACTTCCTTGCCATTCTACAGTCCTCATATAGTTCAAACTATCATCATCTTCCATTAAACAATTGCAAGAACACCTAGCTGGTTTCCCATTCCTATGCTTTTCCCCTCTCTAATCCATTCTCCAAAAACTACCATCATGATTTTTTAAATGCAGATCAAGTTATTGTGATAGATGCTGAGATGCCTCACTTGGATTCTGCTTCAATGAAGAATGTGTTGTCCAGAGGTTGGGAGCGATGTTGGTCCATTCAGGGTTACCTTGCTTGCAAAGAACTGCCTTGCCCCAGGTCACACTCCATCCTTGGAGGCCCATATCCAATGGCGATTCAGTGTGAAGGTCTAAATGCCCAACCGTCTGAGCATCACTGAGAGCACTCTGCAGCACAACTGCTCCCCACAAGGTCAGCCAAGGCTGTCCAATTTGAGCCCAACTTCCAAACTACCTTCTCTCTGCCCAATCCTCCTTCCTTCCCCTTCTTTTATAAATACTACTCCCAAAAGCACTCCTTAATAAACAACCTTCCTGCCCAACTCTCAGACTGTATTGTCAGGAATGCAATCTACAGCAGTCTTTTACTTCCCTGCTTGAACCCCTGCAATGGTATTGTGGGGCCCTGCTAATCCAGACAGATTCCCCTCTTGCCACTCTCCTGCTCCAGTCACACTGAGTGTCAGTCTTCAAATGCCCCAAACTCCTGCAGGCCTCAGGACTTTTGCCCTTGGTGGGTCTAAAATAGGGTTTCATTCTATTAAGGACATCCAAATTACTATGGATTGTGGGAGGCAGATCACTTGTGGATAACATATTTCATCACTTTATAAGCTTCTTCTATGAATGTCTCTTAGAAAACTTGATATTCTAATACCTGGCACAGAAATTTGTTCACAGAAGATGCCCAATAAATGTGTATAGAATTGAATTATATGACTTGACAACAAATACCCAATTGCAGGACCAAGTATCTATAACAAGGGCACCTTCAATCTCCTCTGCTACAAGAACCAAAACCAAACTCCAGCAGAGGAAGGGGATGGAGAGACAGCAGACTATTGGTATATAAAATGTGTAACCATCTTATAAAGTTGGAATCAGAAATTCTTTGTGGCAAACTAATGCATAACCTCAGCAGTGACTCATACCCAAGGTATTTAAGGAAGAAGGAAAAAGTACATTGGGCTGTCTTTATTTTTTACCACAATTTTTTATTGTTGTTCAAGTACAGCTGTCTCCATTTTTCCCTCACCACTCCCCACCACCCCAGCCATCCCCACTTCCCACCCTTGATCCTACCACCCTTTGGTTTTGTCCATGTGTCTTTTATACTTGTTCCTGAAAACCCTTCCTCCTTTCCTCCCCATTACCCCCTCCCACTTCCCCTCTGGTTACTGTCAGTTTGTTCCTAATTTCAATGTCTCTGGTTATATTTTGCTTATTTGTTTTTGTTGATTAGGTTCCACTTATAGGTGTCTTTCACCACCTGGCTTATTTCAATTAGCATAATGTTCTCCAGTTCCATCCACGCTGTCGTGAAGGGTAGAAGTGCCTTTCCGCTGCGTAGTATTCCATCATGTAAATGTGCCAGAGTTTTTTCTCAACTCCTGTTTATCACATCTCAGAAACTCCCTTCAAGAAAGTTTTTTTCTTAAATGATTTCTCATTAAGACCTATTTCTTCTCCTATTGAATCTTTGTGTGAGTGACTCCTAAGCAAAGAACACTCTACCTATTCACAGTATATCCCTTCTCCCTAATTCCAAGGCCTGTTACTTAATGACATTTTTCTTTCCATTCCAGATCCCTAATAATAAACTCTTATCACTTTTGCTTACACAAAAGAGCGTCGTTAATTAAGATGAACTATACATTCTTGAATCTAACAATGGCGGCCCCTTCAGAACCTCCATCTTAGAAGGCATTAAAAAATAAGTAGATGTAAATAACTAAAAAGTTACAGAAAAAGAAATAATTCACTTGCAATCAGATCTCCAGTAGAAGACTCACATGACTATACCAGACATATATCTCCTCAATCATGAGTAATATATTCATTCGTCTTTGAATTTAAGAATTGATTGATAAACACATAGTTTGTATTTTAAAAATCACTGGGAAAAAACCTGTTTAAAGACATAAGAGACCTGGACAAAAACAAAAACAAAAACAAAAAAACAGGTAATAGAAGCTGATGGGAAAAGAGGAGTAATAGATCACGTCTAAACCAGCCAGAAACTTAATTATCACTTCTACTGAAATCTAAACACCTGGGTTCTTGTTTCAAGGAGACCTACTCGCAGAATACTTTCATGACTACCCTTATGTTTGCAACTGGAGATTTAAAACTAAATATTATTTGACAAGTTTTTATATGACGACATAAAGAGCGGCTGGAGCCTGGCTGTTGACTCAGACTTTGCTGCCAACCTTCTTCGCCTGCCAAAATATAGCTTCAATAAGCACACATAAATTTTATTTTTAATAAATAACCACAAAACGGTTTCATAAACAGACTAAACTGTGCATAATTGTAGCTTACAATGAATATGTGTTACAGTTTCAGTCCTGAAACCGGCACACCCCAGCTCCATCTTATGGATCGATGGCAAAGCGGCTCAGGCTGGAACAGCCCAGTGATTTTCTTGGGAAGAGGCCGACACCCCAACTGCTCGGGCTTCTGCCTTCTCGCCATGGCCCTCCTGTCTGTCTCTGCACACATCAGGTTTTAGAGTCCTGGGAATTTAAAAGGAGAGCTGAGGTCTCCGCTGGGTGTCCCCAAAGGGTCTTTGTGGTGAGAAAAGTTCTTTATGCCCTCACCGACATGCAGACACCTATGATGGTTTGGAATGAATAAATAAAGGGCATTTGGGGGGAATAAATAGTGATGTGATGAGAAGGAACCAGTGAGAATAAACTGTTCTTTCTAACTAACTTTTCTTGGAATTTACGTGTTCCTTCTACTCAAAGGATCCTTTCGGGAGAGTGTGCTGCCTTTTTCTCTGCTGCCAGCAAATTTTTTTTTTTTTTTTTTTTTTTTTTGGTAAGTAAATCAACTGATTCCTTAAGAAAAAAAGCAGCTTATTGAAAGCTTAATGGATTTTTTTTTTCTCTTTAGAAATCAGCTTTATTTTTAAGCTTCCTTGAGCACACGTAGGTTTTGATGAACACACCTCCAGCTCAAGGACGGTCTGCACTCCTAACACGTGCGGCTCCAAGCCTCCTAATTCTCCTTCACTTCCCAGTGACCCCGGGAAACACTGTGGGGGGGTGGGGGGGGGCGGTTAACGTTTTGAGCTTCCTTTGAAGATGAGGAAAGAGTTTTATCTCTAGGAAAAACAGGTCCTTCTGTGGGGAAAAAAAAGTGACGATTGATCAAAAAGCGTTCAGAATTCCAGGCATGCCAAGATATCACCGGGTTAAATGGTGGAGATGACCCCAAGACCCCATTCTGCTTGAAAATAAATAACTCCAGTGACAGAATCCACATTCCTATTGTACTTGACAATCTTACATGTTTTAGATTCTACCTGGGGTGACCTTTCACTCATTCCTTAGCTCACAGCTGGATTTATTCAGCCTGAGACCCTTCTTGCCAGATGGATGGAGGAAGCTGGGACCTAGGGTGCAGGCGCAGGGCACGTGGCGAGGCAGGGAGACAGAGTAAAATACGAGCGCCCACAGCAAGGAGCGCCCAGCCTGAGGACACAGAGGACTGCGGAGCACGGATTCAGAGCCCCATGAGCTCAGGGAGAGAGTGACTCACGCGGCCCGAGGTTGATCTCCACCAGGAGGAATGCCTTGTGGTGTTCTGTGACCTATGAAACGCTGGCAGCCCGCAGTGCCGCCTCACCATTCTGTTATGCTCCGCGGCACTGCCAAGGTTAGATTTCTCATCCTAACCTCAGTCCTCCTCCTGTCTGCAGACTTCATAACCCTGCGCAAGCCCCGGCGATTCGCCTCGAAGTAAATCCTCTCTTGCCTCCACTGAGCCAGCTTTTCTATTCCTCACTCCAAATTAAATTCAGCTCCCTCTCGATAGTCCTTGTTCAAAAGCTGTGTGTAGAAAAACAGTGAGAAGACGGAGAAGTGGGGTCTCTGTGCCTTCAAAAAGTTTATAACTCAGCAGGAGACAGGTATTTAAAAATTTAATGGGAAAAACGCTGTAACCGAGGTGCAAGGAAAATGCTGTGAGCACTTAAAAAAAAAGTGGTGGTAAGTTTTGATTTGATGGGATCACAGAAGTTTCCACAAAGGTCCTGGATGCGAACTGAACCAAGAGGCAGGGGCAGCTGTCTCGGAGCTCCGAGGGCCAGGGTGAGCAAAGGACCGCAGACGCCTGGGTACACGGGTGAGCGTGTCCCCCCAGCACGGTCTGCCTAGAGGAGGAGAGTAAGCAATGCTGATTTGGGCCAGGATGAATCCAAACCAAGAACAGATGTTATTCTGTGAATAATGAGGAGCATTCGAAGTTTTCTTAGGAAAAAAAAAAATGATGTAGACTGACCTGCAGCGTAGAGTGGTAACTGGGGAGGCAGTGCCGAAGGCTGATTGGACAGACTCAAGTGAGGAGTGAGAATGGACCCCTGTCAACACAGCCCAGTTACAGTGGGAACAGAAAACTAGGAGAAAAGGCTCTGTCGAGACTCCTCCCTGCTGCCGGTCCTTTTCAACCATCAGACACGTGGCCAATGAAATCAGATGTTAATCTAATGAAGTGTCGATTGACAGCGGTGCTGTCCAATAGAGACTTAGCAATAGTGAATACTGAGCACTGGAAATGTGACCCCTGTGAGTAAAGAACTGAATTTTTAATTTAATCTAATGATAATTCCCATAGCCCCATGTGGCTAATGTCATCCTGTTGGACAGTGGCGGCTCTCCAGAAGAGAATTTTGCTGAGTCAAGAGATTCAAAACATTTCTGAAAAATTTACATTATTCTAGTTCAGTGGCTTTGCTAGATTTCAAAGACAGTGTCTACCAGCCCATCAAAAGCCCTACCTTAACAAATAGTAAGATGCAGTGCTTATATTTAGCACAGGCCTAATGAAACTTCAAAACCATTTTCACTTCCAGAAAGGATCCCTTTCTAACTCTCCAGGTCTACTGGGATAGCCTGTTGACGATAAGATCATGGAAGTCAGGAAGAGAGAGACCAGTTCTTTCTGACTTCACAAAAGGAGGATCTGCCTCCTGACAACACATTTTCCAAGAAAGTCTCCGGGTGAGTCACGGCCCCGCTGTAACTGAAGAAGTACAGCAGGATGGCCGTGGTGTGCAGTTAAGTGTTTTTATAAGTTGATTTGTGGTGTTAGCTTTCCGGATCATCGAAATGATTTTGTTCAATATTTTTTCCTTTGTGGGTTTGGAGTCAAGAATTACAATCAGTTCTTACGTCTTTGAGTTTTCCATGTAGTTATTTCAAGATCATCCTTTCGCAATTTTCTTGGAAGCGGATTCCTTGTTACATGAATTCACATACGTGACACGTCATGACTTCCAGTCAGCTGTCAGAATGCATGACCTTCGGGACACTTTGCTCTTTAGACCCTCTTATGGAAGACAAGAAAACTAAGTAAAACCAGAATCAGATAACTTTTCACTTGCTAATCTAACAAAATATATTAGAGAAGCATAGAAGAAATTTGGTAATAAGATTTTGAAATATTTAATTTATATATTAACTTCAGTAAAACAAGTATGGAGAACATGTCTATAATAATATGAATCTCTGATGACCTTTAAAACCCTTTAAACAGATTAATCTTTTAAAATAGATTGCCTTGAAACCATACTAAAAGAAATAGATTGGCTAAAGCCACAAAGACAAAACAGTGCTTTTCAAACTGTGGGTCATAACCAAGAAGGTCAGGAAATCAATTTAGTGGATCTGAACTAAATCTTAAAATAGAATGGAATGGAATGGATAGAATAGAATTACGATAGAAAATATCGATGCATTGATCAGATGTATTAAGGAAAATGCTATATCATAAAATTCTCTACCAGTTGAGTCTGTGTGTGTTCTGTGTCATGATAAAAATAAATATTTTTTACAGAGAGTTACTGTACAAAGAGCTTGAAAACCACTGATTACCCAATGGCAGGACTTGAAGTTTCTTGCTGAATATATTGTTCATGTGACGAATATTTATTAAACATCCATTCTATACCTGATATTGGATTCAGATATGAGAACACAAAGCTGAATACAGGGTTACTTCCCTCAGATAATTTACTACCTAACAACACACACACACCGATAATCATAATGCAATGGATACTATAAACAACATGTGCAGAGGTGTGTTGGGAACACGGCAGATGGAACCTCTACTTCTTCATGGTCAGAAAGCAGACAGGAGGCACAGACAAGGCTTCACAGAGTGGCATTTGATTTCACCCTTGAAAAGTGAGTGACTTGGGAGGACAGAGAGAAAGGCACTCCAACAGACAGACTATCTCATACAAAGTCTGAGATATGAAGTCTGTTGTGCTAGAATCCAGGGAGGTCCTCAGATTTCACTGCACGGCTTGAACATTTCATATGACCTTCAAACCTAGAGGCACAGTAAAAGTTGAAATACTTTATTTTCAGTCATTTTGAATTGTTAATAATATGGTGGTGTTTGATTTAGATCTTAAAACCATCACTTTTAAGAGCAGAGTTTTACAGAAGGAAGAGTTCAGCTCACATGGGTTCAAAGTTACATTTTCTGAGAAAGAAAAAAAATTACTTGTATAATAACAGCATTTAGAAAGTCACAGATATCCTGGCTGGTGTGGCTCAGTGGATTGAGTGCCGGCCTACAAACCAAAGGGTCACCGGTTCGATTCCCAGTCAGGGCACATGCCTGGTTTATGGGCCAGACCCCCAGTGCGGGGCATGAAAGAAGCAACTACTCACTGATGTTTCTCTCCCTCTCTTCTTCCTCCCTTCCCCTCTCTAAAAATAAATAAATAAAATCTTTAAAAAAAAAAAAGCAAGCCATAGATAGCTCAAATTCCCTTCTTTTGGTTGCTTGGAAAAAAAAAAAAAAATATATATATATATATATATATTTTAGATTTTATTTATTTATTTTCAGAGAGAGGAGAAGGGAGGGAGAAAGAGCAATGTATGATTGCCTCTTACATGGTCCTCATTGTGGACCTGGCCCTCAACCCAGGCATGTGCCCCGACCGGGAATCGAACCGGGACCCTCTGGTTCCCAGCCTGCACTCAATCCACTGAGCCACACCAGCCGGGCAAAAAACAGATACTTATTAGAAAACAAAATAGCACATTATAAGAAAGTTAGGTCACGCTGTCTCATACTTACAACTTTTATAGGACATGCATCGTTTAACTTAATTTCACACTTACAAAATTTGCATTATATTGGGGGTTGGGTGGAAGTTGAGGTGCAGATCCAGGTGTGTGTGTCATACAGTCACAAACGGCTTTTGGAGATGATTTAAGGCAGCCTATGGGGGCTCTCAGCAGGACTTTATAGCGTTGAAGTCACTACTTCAAAATAAAAGTTTTTGTCAGTGTTTGTTTTCTTGGTATCATTTACATTTGAGTGTGAATATATTTGACATTTATTCCTAATGTCTTTCCTTTCCCTTTTCTTTTCAATGGTAGCTAACAGAGAATTTTTCAAATAGCATTTCACCACACGGGCATCAAATGACGCAACAGAATCTGATGGAGCTACAGATGTATCAGGGCCACTGCGGAAGAGAGGTAATAACTTGTAACAGACTGGTCAGTCACTTTCCGTGTTCTAAATGTATGTGTGTGTCTTCTTTCTTTAAAGTGGAAAGAACTTTCAATTACTTTTCAAATGATCTCAAAGAATGAAAACGACCCTTGTATTTTAGATTTCATAAATTCAATGGGAATTGAGATTGTAAAGATTTTGACACAGCCTTGAGGTAAAATCTTACTCTTCAAAAATTTATTTTTTAAGCCTAGCTGGTGTAGCTCAGTGAATTGAACACGGGCTGTGAACCAAAGGGTCGCTGGTTCGATTCCCAGTCAGGGCACATGCCTGGGTTGCAGGCCAGGTCCCCAGTTGGGGGTGCAGGAGGGGCAACCACACATTGATGTTTCTCTCTCTCTCTTTCTCTCCCTTCCCCTCTCTCTAAATAAATAAATAAAATCTTTTTTTTAAATTTACTTTTTAAATAGTGACTTTGATTTGAAATAAGAAAATAAGTAATAACATTTCCAAGTTTTACCATAGCAGTTTCAATACAAAATTAAACCTTCCTGTTAGGGTACCCATTACATTTTTGAGGCCTTAGAAGGAAGAGACATACTAATTATGATTTCAGTCTCCACGTAAGACTTAAAAATCCAACAAACCCCTAAGAATCGTAACTTTTTAAAGCAGTTCTTAAGGGTTTTCCAGAATAAGAAAAGTGATTATGAGCTAGCGTGCATTTGGGTTTGGTTTTAATCCTGCGGGAGTGAACATGAGACTGAAAATACAGATATAATGTTTCTATCTCCTGCAGTGAAGGCGGTAGCTCCTTTCTCCAGCTGCCTGAATGCCGCAACGTCAGATTTTTCAAATTCTTCTCTACCTGGGAGGACTCAGGTTATTTCCAGGAGCGCCACGACCGGCCGGTGCCTTTCTCTTCAGCAGGATTTCAATCGCCTACCTGTTTCCACCGCCGACGCTCTGTAATTTAATCCCCACCACAAAAGACAGCCATGATGATTACATCGGCACTGGTTTAACAAGGTACACCTAATAAGCACCTCTGCTCATCAGATCTTGCACAAACAACATTCTTTCATTGTGCAACATGTGAAATAACTCAGCTTTTGCAGCCTGTTGCAGACTCTGGCCCTAGGCGCCTGGACTCTCTCTGGACCGACTGTTCAATGGACAGAAGAGACACCACACCAACCCAGGGACTGTGGCCTCGGGTCCACACAGCCCAGATGAGAGCAGGAAGAGAAGAGAGTCTTTCCACTGTTTATTCGCTGCGGAGTTTTGGTGCACCACAGCACTGCGGACATGTCTCTTAATAGCACGTGACAAAAAGAATGTGCCTGAGAGAACGCAACTTCTTCCAAACTCAGCTGGTTTGCCCAATTTTTAAATTTCCTCTTACTTATTTGTTCTTCAAACAGATACGTGCAAATGTACACACAACACTCACGTACACACAGTTTAAAGAAAGCTAGGGAAAAACCAGAAAGGTCTCTTAGAATACAAATGAAAAGGAAGACAAAGCTTTAAAGAGAGAAAGAGAAACACGTTAAAAGGGAACATGACCCAGGATAAGAAAGGAGCCTAGAGAAAAGGAAAACAAAATATTTTTCAGCTCTGTAAGAAGGAAAATATTTCAGAGGAGTGAGAAAAACACCCAGCAGAATTGCAGTTCATCAGTGGATTTATGAAGAATCTTTTCCTTTCAAGCCCAAAGGGGAGCACATGGATCAGCTCCTCCTCTATCTTGGCTGTTTGGGGATTTCTGTCACCTTATTTCACATTTCCTTCTTTCTTTTCATGTTTTTATCTCCCTCCTTCTCAGGAGCTGGATAGAAGGTGGGCCCCCCATAAATGACGATTGTACCTGCTGGGCTGAGGTATGCAGGACATCTCAGGAATCCGAAGCAGCAGGGCAGCATCAGGCTCAGGCCAGTCTCGGGTTTGCAGGACAGAATAGGAGCAAGCCTGGACACAGGACCATGGAGCTAATGGGAAATCACTGCAGTTTCTGTTTTCCACATAGAGACGACGGTCGGTTAAAGAAAACGACAGAGGCAAAGACACAATAAGGGCTTCTAGTTTGTTGTCCCTGCAGAGAACTTCTTTTGATGTGTTCCCTCCCCTCCATTTCAGGCTCTGGACAGGAGAAGCAGACCACTCCCAGAGTTTGTTTTTGTTTTTGTGTTGCTGTTTTGTTTTGTTTCAAATCCTGCCTTCTGCAGCCACCCCATATTATGCATTCACAGTAGCGCACATCAAAATATATTTCTCCCCAAGAGTTCTTTTGCCATCATTTCTAAAGTAGAAAGGAATTGTGTATAAAGATTTAACAGAGATCCTCAAAACTTATATTAGAAAATATAAACCGTGACAGAAAAACTACACATATAGATAGCTCTATCACATACAGAGATGTTGTATATATGCTGTATGTATGTATATTATTAATCTTCTTAACTTGCGTTCCCCATCTTGCCTTTTTAAAGCCTTGCCACTGTTTTTGCATGCATATGGCTCCTCACACACAAAGTGACGTTTACAATTCACCATCAAATAGTTACACCTAATAAGTTGTGGGTTTTCAGTGATCAATTCATAACCCAACTCTGGGCCTGGCCCTCTAGGACCGCCTCTAGACTCATCAAGGAGAAGCAGATACATCCGCAGCCCCTTAGACGCTAGCTAACCTGATTTGTGTGTGGTCCCAACTTCAGGGACCATCTACACTGATGTGAAATCTCCTCTTCTCCCTTCCTCCAACTCTAACACTCTCTCCTATGGCCTGATTATCACACTAGCTGTCCTGCACAAGCTGATCCCAAAGCTGAAGCTGATAGTAACAGAGATGATGGTGGTGGTAGCGAGGACAATGGCAATGATGACAGCCAACAACTGCGGACAGTCACTATTTGGCATGCATGAGGCCAACATTTTTCATGGGTTACCTTACTCAACTGTCACAACAACTCCACGAGGTAGGACCTATCCCCGTTCGGTGAAGAAACGGAAACACAGAGGTGTTAGGGAAATATCCTACTCGAGGCCACAGACCAGTAAGTAACAGAGCCTGAACTTGAACCCAGACAATAGGAGTCCAAAATTTGTGCTGTTAACCCCTACACTCTCTTGCCTCCCAAGATGTCCAGGCAGGACCTGAGCCACTGAGAGTCTGGGCTGCTCCCCAAGATGCTCAGGCCAGGCACAGTGGGGGTGGGAACAAGTGCCTAAGTGTGCATATGTATTCAGCTGACTACATTTGGCCATATTTAGAGCCAATCGCTACACAATTGATTGGGCTACGGAATGATCCAAAACTGTAAGGGGCCAAAACAAGCAAACTGTTTCACAGTCTGGCTATTCCCTCCACAGAGACAAAGCCAGAATCCCTGTGAGCAAGGACAGCTCCACAGCAATGCAGAGCACCCAGGCACGTCCTGCGTAAGTTCTCCACCACCCCCAAATGACGCACCCACAGCACGCACTATCAAAGACGTCTGTGAGCTGACACTCGGCCTGAGAGCTGAAATGAAACATCAAGACAATACACAAAGCCATCATCACACAGAGGACTGAGGAAAGAGGCAGAGCTGTTTTGATATTAAAGAGTTCTAGAAAGACACAAAAAGTTCACCATGCATCAACTTCCTCACTCTGACAGCACACCCCTCCCCCCAACGATGAGCCACCCCAGGGGCGGGCAAAAAAAACAGTCAGAGGAAACTAGTAAAAAATGCTTCAAATGAGAAATGCAAGCAAGAAGGGAAAATGTTTCATTCTATACTATAATTATTCATTCAGTAAATATTGAGTGTCAGGCCTTATGGATATTAGTTTAGGAGCCGCCAGTCTAGTGCAAGCGTGAGACATAAAAACAAATGACATCTTAAATCAGTCTTTTTGGGGAAGGACTGTGTGTCTACATGCATACAGTGGGGGGGGGGGCGGTGCAGAAGTAGATATAGAGTTGTTTTATGGAAAATAACACAATCATTAATAAATCATAACACAAGAATAAACTGTTTGGTGTACTCACAGCTGTAAACCTCCTTTTGCCCCACCCTGTATAATTTTGTGAATGGATCTGAGACAAAACCTATCTTATACAGGGATTAACTATTGTTTGGGGCATTCTAATTCCTCTTCCCCTTTATTAGTGGATGGTCAACAATTAATTATGGCTAATTCCAAGTATCGATAAAGCTTGGCTTCACATATAATCTCTACCTAATTTTTTGGCTTCCTTGAATCCCAGGCATCTGTAACCTGACCTCATACAGGCTTTCGGGTAACTCCTGTAAATGTGTGCCGGCGTGGTAGGAGAGGGCCTGGTTACACATGTGCAGTGCCTTTCCTTTCTCAAAAGAATCTTAAAATTATTTATGGTAATGAGATAGATGCGTTTACCACAAATGTGACAAATTACTGCAGGACTTAGAAAAGGTACAACAGGTTCTCCTTAGTTGCAGACATTCAGTAAAATAGTTTAATTTAAAACCTTTATAATTTAGAAACTGTAAAAAAATAAAAATCAAATTCATTACAATTCACAAGTCTTAATAAGACAATATTTAATATTGCTTATTTGCTGGTGTTTAAGAAGGTGAAGCAGCTGATGCATTTAATCAGAACCTTCCTGGTGGGTATAAGTCTGTCACTGGCAACACCCCCACATGCAACTCTCACGGGAAGAGCTCTGGCTTCAGGTAACGTTTGAGTCAGACTCGAGTGAAGGCATTAGAATGGAAATTCCTCCGTCTCTTGACTCTGCCTTCCACTGTGCTGACTTCATTTTCAGGCTCCGTGTGGTGACTCCAACAACTCCAGGCTTATACTCTCCCAAGTTCAGTTAAGTAGAGAAGAGAAAATGTTTCTCCCAGGTGCCCCCGCGCCTTCTCTGGATGCCCTGGTCCCTCTGAAATAGTCACCGTGGTTAAGGGGCTTCAGTGCCCTGAATGTCCTCACACGAGTCACAGACTCCAGGCAGGGGGTCAGATGTGACAGTGTACCTGAATCAAATAGACAGAGAGTAGGAGAGGATGGACCACCAAAAGAAAGGACATTTCAAACTAATGTCCTCTCCACACCTTCATTCTTCTGAGGAAGGACGTGTATGAGAATCTCACGTTCCCATCTCACATGAAGCAGCATCGATGAGGAACACAGGAAGACGCAAATGCAACGTTTTGAACCAAAGCCTGTCTATAAAGAATTGATTCTAAAGTCTGTGCTTGACTTTCAGTGAGTGGTTCCACAGCCCCTTGAATCCAGGTCCTTCTCTGATGCAGGCAGACCCTGGGTCTTCAGTCCCTCCTCCTGAGCTGAGCTGTGCCTCTGCTCTTTCCCTCGGTTCCCCTTGCACTGATGGGGCAGGGGGGGCTTCTGAGGAAAAGAAGTGCCGACTCTTCAATCAAATGTGTGTTGAAAAATGGAAAGAAACTGAATCCCTTAAATTTATCGACAAATTGAAGCTAAAAAGAAGTACATGCAAAACCAGAAAAGAACAAGATGAGGTACTTGTCCATCAGCCCTGCCCTGTTCTCAGGACTTTCCCCTCAACTGTGAAAAGTGTGGAAAGGCTCTGAGACCAGTGCCAGGCGTGGGAATGAGGGGGACGGCCCTTAGTGAACGTGTCCCACGCACATCATGACTTTCGCTAATGGTGTAATAGTAAACCGTGACCAACACTCTGCATCCACAGCGATTACACACACTCCAACACCCCGCCAAGGCATACACACTTTTCCCGACCTGCCTTTTCAGATGATGATCATCATTCTTTTCGAGCAAGTTTGTTTGTCTAAGCTTTTTTATTTTAGGTTGCTTCACAGTCTCTTTGGAAAGAAGTGGATTTATACATAAACCATAGCTTATTGTCTGGAAAATATGAGGCCCCTAATAAATGTTTTATTGGTTGAATTAATAATAATGGCTAATGGGTCTATGTTGCTCCATTTGAGTGGGGCACGTTTTAATTTTAACAAGGCCCTGTAGGAGACTTTCTGGAGACCATGCCATGACTCAAAGGAATGACTAATATTAGGAATTCCAGACATTATGATAGATGCCAGGGGGAGAATTATCATAGCTCATGTTCTATTTGAGGACTTCCCAATAGCCAACAAGTAGAATGGGTTTTGTCTACACTAAATCCACTTACACTAAAGTAACAACCTCTGAAATAAGTCTCATCAAATTCACCAGCGTCATTCCAATTACATGTATTTTCAAAATACAACTGGTTTTCTGGCAAAACTATTTCACTCATAAAAAAAAAAAGATAGGTAAGAACTCACATATAATTTAAAAGTTTCAAAAGAATCTTAAAACACACCTGATGAAGTTATACATTTATATCATGATAGCTCTGACATACTGTATATTTTTTATTTATTGATTTTTAGAGAGAGAGAGGAAGGAAGAGAGAGAGAGAAACATCAATTTGTTGTTCCACTTATTTATGCATTCATTGGTTGATTCTTGTATGTGCCCTGACCAGGGATCGAACCTGCAAGCTTGGCATATCAGGACAATGCTGTAACCAACTGAGCTACTTGGCCAGGGCCTGACATATTCCAATATAAATGCCTGGTACTGCACACTGAACAATTCCAAGGGAGCCATTCACTGTACACATCGTGGGAACGGTGGCCCACAGAGACATGCAATGCAAGGGCCCAGGACACTCATCTACGTCATTCTTGGAAATTGCGGTGTATGTGTTGTGTGTGTACACATATCTACATATCTAAAGCTGTAGCTACATCTATTTATATACATACATCAAACAAGATGTAGCCTTTCAGAAGTGTTTCCTCTAAGCAAACAGGTAGTAAACTGGCTTAGAAGTTCCCAGTGCATTTGTAGCATGGAAGCTGCCCCAAGCCATTCATACCCTCTTACCGTCATCCTACGTTTAATCGGTTTTAAAGTATGACTGAATTTTTCAGACACATATGCCCTGTTCATAACTTTATTTAAGTAATAATAAGACTTAGGAGGGTGAGAGACAGACAGACAGACTGCTTGACTCAAGCGTCGATTTAGCTCAAAACCATGGCATTCATGAACAAAGTTCTTCATAAAGCGGGAGAGCAGGTGACCTGTCAATACCAGAAACTGGCTGCTGTGAAAGTCACTTCCACTTCCAAGTCTTACAATAATTTTAAATGGCACATTTAATTTAAAGAGGGTGAGAATTTATTAGTTGGTGATGATCCGCATATTAGGTTCAGAAATACGCAGAACCTGCCCTCAGTGGATTCAACAGCAAAACAAGGTACATTCTAGAACCAAGGCTTACAAAAGGTTGCAAGCTGAAAGGAAAACTGGGGAATCTAACAGATGGTGTAATATTTTTTCTTAGCTAAAGTTAAGGTTAATTGTACAAAATTACCCAATTACAAAAAAGAAAACCGAGCTGGCCTGTAACTGGAACAACACTTAGCTAATCTATTCAAACTGGATTTCAACCAAGTTTCCAGGGTAGAAAAGACGTATGACTGGTCACTAGTTCCCAGTACAAGTCTCAGTTTTCAAAATATTTCCTTTAAAAGAAAAAATTAAAAGGGCAGAACACCAGTATTAAACTTTAAAGAAGAGAAAAAAGAAACCCTGCCGCATATATTCCTGGAATCCCGCTTACCACTGTCTCACTTTCTCCCCTTACCTGAACGTGTCTGTAAAAAAGGGACCCTGCCTCACCAAGGCGGCCCCTTCTTTGTCCAGGGCCAGCCTGGTTTGCCGTCCTGGAGAAACGAACACTGGGCATCTACAACAATGTAGTCTTTCACATCCTAATTCCTACCACTAAAGAAGTCCATTTATTCTTCCCTTATTTCCTCCTATATAGATTTTCCTATAAAATGTATATTCCCACTCTCTGCTGATTTATAACTACGGGAAATCAATATGTTTCTTAATGCTTCAAAGACTGAAAAGAAATAGCCCATTCCCAGCAGCAACAGGGATTACAGTCACACAGATAATCTGCCTGTGAAATAGTACCAGGCCGTCTTTTGAACCTGTTACCATCACTTTGCTGTGTGGTGAATTTTGTCTTTTCTGACATATCTCTAAATAAAACATCTCCCCTAGTAAACCAGATAAGGAAGAGATCTAGTCACTTGCTAAGACGATGACAACTAGAAGTAGACCGTGCACTTCTGTCCCACTGCTTCCCACGGCTCTAAACATATCAGAGATGAGCAAGGTATGTTTAATACCAAGTCACCAGGAGCCTTCTTCCTGTTCTTAAGCTCTCAGGTCCTCATGTGAGGGACACTGAGCCCGCAAGCACCCACCGGGTGTGACCTTGCTGAATGGGTACAACACGGATGCCCACCGTGGTCCAGGGACACACGCACCCACACCACCCTCCCGCAGGTGGTCCGTGCCAACATCAGAACAACCCGCCTCTTCAGTCTCAAGCCTCTGTTCTTGGTTTTCAAGTCATCCAGTAACATATCGACAGGAAAATAATTTCATAACGGGTGCGTTCCTCCTTGGGCTGGAAACGCAGGACAAAACTCCATTTCAGAGGATGGTCTGACACCATCATCTATAAACAGCTCACCAAGAAAAAGAGAGTTTTTCCCTCTGTCCTGGAAACATTATCTCCTGCAAATACCCCACAGAGTGGGAGTTCCCATCACACAGAGTAGGCGGGGCAGAGGGGGGTTACGCTAACCCTATACACGTCCTTTCACTCCCGAAGTCTTTCTCAGTACCGCCATCTCAGAGAGCAGGCAGCACACGGACCCTAAGAGGTGCCCCGGGAAGAGCTTACCTGAAAGCCCTCTGGAGGCCCTTTCGGTTCCCAAGAGCCAAATTACCCCACTGCACATGTTCATTCCTGCCCTGGCCATAAAAACAGGAACGGTGCTGCATCCCAGCCACGCTCTCCTTCAATCCATAAATAAATCCCACCCCTCTCCCCTGACCCCAGAGGCAACTTCTGAATGGGTTCAGGCTCTGGTGGGGAGAAAGACGGAGACGGGATCACCTGGCCCCTTCTCAGCTCCAGTGAGGAGGGCGGGGTGACAGGGCCCACGGAAGCTCGGCCTCCGATTGCAATGTTAAAAGGAACTAAGCCAGAGCCAGTCTGGATCTTCTTTGTCTTGGGCCAAGACTAAGTGGACATTTCATTAAGTTTCAGCAGGGAGGAAAGCGGGTGTTACTGGCCCATCTGACTAAGCCATGAATAGATTCCTGGAAGAGGTAAAAGGGCTACAGTCACTTGGAGAGAAGCCAGGAGAGACGGCTATGAGGCTGGCGAGGGGCAGCTGGGCCTGAGGCGATGTGGCCTGGTGGCCCGGAACCAGGGATCTGCATGTGGCTTCTAATCCAGGCTGTGCCTCCTACCAGCTCTGTGCCCTCGGGCAGTTCACTGGGAGGCGTTTTCCTGTGAGGGGGGGATAATCATTTTTGACTAAAGTTGTTCTTAAGACAATGTATGGGAAAGCCCTCAGAAAACAGTGAAGAACAATAAAATATTAAAAGGATTATTATGTGAAAAAAACACTGAGAAACATTAAAAGAGCTGGATAACTTAACACGGCAGAACTTCATGCTGGTGAGTCCTCAGGGAAGCCTGAGAGGACTCTGACTTGGATAGGAAAGGGGAGGGTCTTGGGGCAGGACCAAAACAGAGAGGGAGAGCACCAAGAGATCCAAGTTCAGCTCAGGCCTGCCACTGGCCTTTAAATCTGTCCCTTACAACCTAAAAGCCCACCCCTGCCTCCAGGCAGACCAGCCTGTGCCAAGCTGTGTGGCGTGGTGAAGCAGACAGGGTTTGCACTTCAGCCCCAGTCTGATCTCTTGGACAGCAGTCCTGGGCGGTGCACAACCTGCCCAACGACACAGACAACCGTGGGGTGGCTTCCGGTCCTGGGTGAACTCGGGTACCTGCGTCTCTCTGCCTTCCAGCTGCTGCCCCTGGAAAGCTACAACGGTAGCTATGCTGGCCGTACTCCCCTTGTTTTATGGATTGCGTGACAGACACGAAAGCACACACAATGACAGAGATAATTACAGAGCAGCCTAACCTGAGCAGGTCTCTTCAGCTGCGCAGGAGGAAAGGGGGGGCTGCTGAAAGGCTCAGTCTGTCACGCTGCAGCTTGAGGACACAGTGCTTTTGTACACGGAGGAACGGTGGGTTACAGGAGGCACGGGCTCACTAGCTCCGTGAGAACTGCCACCGCTGGCCTCTTGTTATTCTTCTCACTGTGGGAGTTCACCGTTTGTATTCAGGCTTTCTACAACGACCCAGAGGCTACGGTGACATTTCTGCATGCTTAATCAACCTCATAACTGAAACCTGAAACCGTGTGCACATCACCTGTATTAAATCTCTTCTTTCACGTCTATTCACGGACCCGCCCCTTCACAAGTTTCTCATGCCTTCATTTCATTTTCGTGTGATTTATTCATCTCAACATGCACTTCTGTTTCATTTAATCATTTAAACAGACCTTTGGTGCCTATTTAATTGATTCTTTCTGGGTTTTAATTTGCATATTTGACTTTGCCATCCTGATTTCTTGACTATCCTCTCTCTGCATGACATATGTTTATGCTTTAACAGGTTTCCAATATTCTGGAAGACTTCAGAGGCCAAGGTTGAAAAAAAATGCTATTTTAAACAGAATCCTATTTGATTGGCCAGGCACCTGAGCAAAACAGAGAATAAACCCTTTGGCTTCAGAAAACACAGGACCGGGGTCATCCTTTAACGGCCAGCTGCCCAGAACCAAGCCGCCCAGCTCCTAGACTGGCCAAGAACTGCTGGAATGGGGAGCGAGACCCATTGATCAGGAAAAGTTAGGGTTTCCTGTGAGGTGTTTCCATTTGATTTTGCCTCTGTATGATTTAGGGACCTGCTGTTTGCTTCCTCTATGTTTGGATTTGCTTTTGGGGGAGGTGGATTAATAAACTGGTATATTTGGGAAAGCAGGGAACAGACAAGTGGTTCAGCAACAGTGCATTCTATGTTGCCCACTGGGAATGAGATTTATGTTTTCAATTCTGTGTAGATTACGTGTAAATGGAATTGCATACAAGATCCTAAAAATTAATACCACCCACAGAAGGTCCATATGGTAGAAAGAAGAGGAGGCAAGGTGCTGTGACTCTGATTTCATGAGCCCATATGGCAGATAATCCAGTAAAGTTTTCCCAATTCCCTACAGGGGATCCTAACCCTGGGCTTGGCTTACCTGAGTAATTGAATTTTTATTGGGATACTGCCACTGGCCCAAAACAATCATTCTCTTTTTATTTTCTCACTGATATAATGGAGCCAAAAGATGGAAATTATTTCTGAGTGGTATTATGCAAAGGAGTTAATATTTTTAAGCACCCAGAAACTCTACCATATGACAGAGAAGTACTGAAGAGTATGAATGCCACATGCATTTATTATGTTCTTCAAAGGAAAAAAATTATTACTCAAGTTTTAATCACAAGCATAGAATCATTAAACTTGCAATGTGGATGTGTAATTTCTGCCAAAAAATAAATCTAGAAAACATTCCAAGTCTTTCATTTGTTTTAATGAGCTTCAGAACCAGCTATTGGCACCCAATTTTTAATGCGCATCCATTCTCTTACTGCTCTATTTAAACACTCCTTCGTGAAAAGCACTCAATTTACTTCCGATGTATGAGTTGTTTTTTAGTAAACCAAGACCTTGTTATAATGGATAGGTTGCCTTAATGGTTTGTCTTGGGTCACTCAGAAGACCTAAATTCTGACCATACAGATGGAATGTCATGAGCAATGCCAATATCTCCTTTATGCTTTGATGAAATCTCAATCACTTGTGGATATTGAAATAGTGAATGTGAACTGGACCCAATCTTTCAATGGATCCATATATCTTTTGCACTTTAGGTCTTAGGAATAAAATTTCCCTTTCATGATTCGGAGATTTCCAATCGGCCCCCAACAATAATAAATGGCTATTACAGTTGCTCTATTTATTTCTGAATCCACCGTGTGGTTAAGTTGGTGGCAGAGGGAGCCAGAGCTAAGAAGCATGGATCTGGAAATAAAGGAGATAAAACTTTATGGAGATTTTTTAAAGTGGGGGGCAACTCCTTTGAGGCCCAAAATCATGCAACTGGCAGAGGAAGAGGCCCAGGCAGACGCTGTCCCTGTCTGCAGTTGGCTCACTGCACAAAGATGCCAGGGAGAGCACCTGAGTGCGGGCACCTCCTTCCACTCACCATGGATGACAGCGGCTACCTACGAAAGACAGCTCTCTCAGTCAGGGGAGAGCTTCTTAATCCACATGTGGAAGGAAGTGGCTGGGTGCCAGTCTTGAACTCTACAACTCATGGGGAGGGTTTTAGTCTGGGGCGTTGAGTACGGGGGAGGGACTCTTTCAAAGGCACAGCAAGGGTAATGCTCCATTGGGTGCTAATGACTGCTGGGCCCAGAGTGGGAGTGACCAAATTGGAGGGAAAAGAGAAAATGAAGACAGTAAGAGCAGTCTGTACTTCTCGGTTGGACAGAACTAGAGGCGATGATAAAATATGCAGGTACATTATATATCTTAATATAGGCTACTGTTCAATTTTTTAAGTTTTTTAAAATTATATTACCACTCTAACTGTTAGTAGTTATACTTGGCTTGGATGTCCTTATTTAGCACTTGGAAACATCCCCATATATGTTTAATACTTAATGTCCTTATTAACCTACGTTTAGTTAGCATTTTGCAATTTCCCTGAAGGGCGAGCGCCATAATATACTTCTTTGTATCTCCAGCGCTGTGACCCATAGAAGTATTCATAAACTTTCACTGATAATGACACACACACTCAAAACAGACAAGAACTGATACACGCGAGAGAGCCATTACCACATCCACACATGGAAGAACATACTCGTATGTATTTGAGACACACGCTAAACCATACTCTGGTCCTTCCTCCAAAGATTAATATAAAGAATATTTATTGAGTGTTTACTATGTTCCAATAGAGCCTAAGATTTAACAGCCACTACCTCAATATACACTCTTAATAACCCTTTGAATTAGATACTGCCATTGTAGATAAGGAAAGTGAGGTTCAAAAAATTTTAATAAACTTACACAAGATAATGGAACTACCAACACTCAAAACCAGAAGGATGCTTTGTATCAACCAGAAGTAGAAAAAGATGGTATACATTTCCCCCTTTCTCCCTTCTCCACTGAACACAGTGGGTCTGTCAAGCAAAGCTGCCCATCCATCCCCAATCTCTTCCTCCACGTGACCCAAACTAGGCAAACCAGACTCCGTCTGCCTGAAAGTTGACCCTAAAGCAAAGGGTAGAAACAATGGATATATGCCAGGGTGACACTCTTCCTTTAGAACTTCTTAGACTCCCAAAGTTAACCTGGTTCCTTCAGCAATCTCAATTCTGTAAAGAACCCCACACTTTTCCAATAAGTTCTTTTTCTGCTTAAGTAGGCAAAATTGGCCCCTATGGCTGCAGATAAGGTACCCTCGCTGAATCATCCTGAAACAGAGTGACAAGAAGACCCACAGTAGACTGGCAACTTGCTCAAGCTTCTTGCAGAGCAGACACTCTAAAGCTCAGGTCTCCACTCCATGTCGCTGGCCAAGTGACAGCTTTGGTCACTGAGTTGCCCAAATTTAACTGTGGTTATGCACAGGGTCGCCTTAATAACACCTCGGGTTTTTTTCAAGCTTTTCTTCAGCGGCAGCTGACTTGGCCCAGTACCACGATTGACTGGCTATCATGCTCCACGTGCAATTTCCACCGCATTTGGGGTTTAATGACTAGTAGCCTAGTGCTGTTCTTTGTTTTATGGGCCATCTCTGTTTCTTATTCTTTACACTCGCATGCTACTCAGCGTAAGGTTAGCACTCAGGTGGATCAGAAACCACAAATATAGGATAATTGCCTCCTGTTATCCAATATTTTAATTTCAGTAGCCACTAACTATGCTACGGAGAAAGGACCCCTTATTTATCATAAGTATGGAGCTACAGCACTCTCTGTATCCCCTTTATGAATACACCCATTTCATAGGGACGCAGAGCTAAGGAGTTCTAACTGGCTTTCATAAATTTCAGCTACCAAATAACTCAATTAGCTCCATTCAACACTGCAAAGCCACCCTAAAACGTCCCTCTTCAAAACGACATTAAACATGTCCAATCCTCTATCTGATCTTTGTCCCCACTGTTAGCTCTGCGATTTAATATTCTAGAGAATAAAATGAGGCTACAGTCTAATTGCAATCAGGAAGAAAATCCATTTATATTTACAATTTTGAAATTTATAACAAAGCTGACGTCACTGAACACAACCCAAGTAGCATTCTAACATTCTGCTTTATCCGCTAGGAACTTCACAAACTCTATCAGACACCCGAAAACGAGCATGCAGCCACCCAAGGGTTTGAATAACAAAGTTGGAAAAGGACAGCCAAAAACAATAAATTGGCCTCCGTGGTCAGAGCCAGACCCAGTCATGTATAACTACTGAGCTGGAATAAATAAGGACTCTGTTGAAAACGGTAATAAGGATATCTTTTTAAAAATTTGAAGACGAAAGCTGAGAAAAATCACAAAATTTACTTCTACAATTTCTAAAATAAAATATTTCTGAAACATGAAAGCATCCATTTAAGAAATGGAATCACGGCCTACACGGGACAAATTAAATAGCGATGTAAATAAGGAAAAGATCATTTTCATTCAACCTGAGAGCAAAAACTTCCCTGGAAGCACCATAAAAGCAAAGGGATTGGGAACGCGAACCCAGTAAGCTAGCGGTCACAGTGAGAAATAACCCACCTCAAGCATTAAATGCCTTTTTTTAGGATCTTCATTTGGTCTAAAATATCATGGGAGTTTTGTGTTACTCTTTAACATGTAAATATATGAATATTATTTGTAATGTAATTATCTTTTACAATGTAATTACCTTTGAGGCACTCGTGAGACTTTTTTTATTAAACTGTGAGTGAAGTCAATACTTAGAGAAGACCTGGCATATTGCTCCTAATGTCCCTTGAACTCAGGCACACCACCACTCACCCATCGGGGCATAAGTAGCCCAGATTAAGAAGCAGTTTTATTTTTTTTCTAAAAGCTGGTTTACTGTTTTAAAGATTTCATTTATTTACTTTTAGAGAGAGGGGAAGAGAAGGAGAAAGCGAGGGAGAGAAACATCAATGTGTGGTTGCTTCTCACATGCCCCCAGCTTGCAACTCAGGCATGTGCCCTGACTGGGAATCAAGCTGGCGACCCTTTGGTTCCCAGGTCCATGCCCAATCCACTCAGCTACACCAGCCAGGGCAAGAAGCATAGTTTTAGAAGGATATATATGATTCCCAACCTATTGGCAAGCAATTACTAACTAATTACATTAATATGACATTAGGAAGTATCTTAAGATGAATATATTCCTAGAGGATTCGTTAAGGAATTGTGGTAGAAAGACCCCAAATAATAATGGCTTAAATAAAATACACGTTTCTTTCTTTCTCATGTGAAAGTCTTGGCTGATACGGTGGTCTCTCCAGGACACCAGCCTCCACCTGCCCTGTTCTGCCACCCTGGATATGGTCCAAGGTCACTTCTCCAGCTCCTGCCGTTGTGTTCACACCCCTCAGCGGGCAGGTACCTTTTCTACACGTTGCATACCTCATTTCTAGTCACACTGCCAATGCCCAGAATTTAGTCACATGGCCACATTTAGCTGCAAGGGAGAGTGGGAATGCAGTGTTCAACAAGGTAGCCTTATGCTCTCCTAAAAAAAGAAATTATAACTAAATCTTAAAGGGGAAAAGGACATTGGTGGAAAAAACGCAAGTACTGCCTCGCTTCGCTTAAGTTACCCGCATTAAAGAACCACTTGTTCAAAATTCGGCAAAATAACAAAAATCATGATCTCGATGTCGTGGTTAAATAGGCACATGTATTGGGTAATATTCTGTAGAGGTATCAGGCAATTAGAAACGTAACTTAATAAAAAGAAGCTCAAATAAAGTTTAAAGAATGATCGTTGAAATCAACAAAGCAAATCATCACACAAAACCATTCTAAACTAGCTGGTATTGCCGGTTAATGTTAAAAATGTTAAACCATGGGCACAAGAGGAAACTGTCTTCATGAAAAGAAATAAAATACGTTAACCACTTACAGGCACAACGCCAAGGATGTTGCCGCTTGGGTTTCAGACCACTGCCGTAAAGTGAGTCTGGCCGCAAAGCAAGTCGTAATCTTTCTTGCTGTGCAGGGTCTCGCTCTCCTGTGTAAGACAAACACAGCTGCCCTGGCTGGTGTGGTTCCGTTGGTCGGGCATCCTCTGGTGGGTTAGGGGCGTCACTGGTTCGGTTCCCGGTCAGGACGCAGTGGAGGGCACGTGCCTGGATTGCGGTTCAGTCCCTGCACGGGGCAAGTGCAGGGGCCGAGTGAGGTCATCGGTCCAGCCAGGCGGAGTGTTTCTCTCCCTCTCTCGTTCTCTCCCTCTAAAAATAAACAAATAAAATCTTAAAAGAAACACCTGTGAAGTGCAATCAAACAAAGAGAGGTAAAATGAGGTGCACCTGAAATGACATCCAGCAGCGTCAAATGCAACAATGGAACTTTACTGGAGTACCTTGCTCAGGTAAAAAATAGTGTTAAAAAATAAAACTTGGGCGCGCACGTGGAGAAGGGAAGGCAGGAGAAGTGGGCAGAAGGACAAGTTTCAGAGGCAACACAGTCGCAGCGAAGGTCTCGGCCAAAGCCCAAGGGAACTATGGAGGTGGATTGGTCTGCCAAAATTCCCCCAAATTGGAGTGCGAGTAATTTTTGTCGCCACATTAATTAGCCACTGAAGATAGTCTGTTCCTGGAGGAAGACATGACTTGATCAAGTTTTTGTCAGCAGCAAATCGTGAAAGACACGAACATGGATGTGTGTGTTCTAGCAGCGTTTACAGAGGCTGGGGGTTAAGTCTTTCCCTGTTGCGGCTTCGTTTCGCTGAGAAGTAGGCTTTGAATCCCAGGTTAGCGCCCGGGAGGTTTAGGACGCGTTCCTGAGCTCCTGTTACCAGGCTGGGAAGAAGGCAGGAGCCCTGATACGGCGCAGTGAAAACCTCAGCCAGCCCTTGTGGGAGGGGGGCGGGGTGCGGTCCAGAGTTTGGATGGACCTTCCAACTGGTCCTGCCGCTGGGGAGGCGGGGTGGGGTCTTTATCTCCTATAACGGTCAGTCACTGGACGTGGGCCCTCCAGAAGGGGACACGACCTGGGGCGAGGCGTTTTTCCTTCAGCCAAGGCAATTTTCCACGTGGAAGGACAGCTAAGGCGTGTTGTCTGGCCGCACTCCCAGCAGCTGGGGAAGTAAATCCTTCAATCCAGAAAGAGGCTCTGGGTGCATACCGCAGTGTCCACCACGCAAGATATACTTCATACTTTCATAGCATGGCCAAGGAAAAACTTAAAGATAAATCATTCTTTATTTGAAGAGCAGATTCGATCATTTTAACCAGATGAAACTGAAGGCACTTGTTTCCTTGCCCTTTTTTTTTTCAAAGCATATTTGGTAATACATAAATTAAATGTGGGAATGATGTATGAGACTCTACTATATACGTATTTCTATTCCTCTCACTCCTGCACCCTATTCTCGCCAGCAAGTGCCTGCCTTCTTTTCTGGAAAACAAAAACAAGGCCATCAGTCCTTCAAGCTCCTTTCCCAACGACTCTTGCTTAAGCCATCTCTTTTTAAGGTAAAGAACTAAAGAACTCCCCACCCATGTCCTCACTCTCTCTTTGCACAACCCCCATGCTCACTCTCTCACTCCCCCGCGGTCTTCCGCAGCTCCTTTCCCCTGTCGAAACCTCTGCATCTTACATATTTTATGTCTAGCCCTTGTGAAAGTGTCTTTCTTTTTTCTTATGAAATTGATTGGGGTAACACTGATTAACATCATATAAATGTTCAGTGTATGTCTTTCTAATACAACATCTACATACTCTATTGTGAGCTCAGCACCCCAAGCCTAGGCCCCTTCCAGCACCGTGTGTTGATCCCCGGCACCCTCGTTGTGCTCCCCCGCCCCGTCCCGTTCTGTTCACCGCTATTCTGTTGTCAGGTTAGGTTTTTTGTTTGTTTGCTTGCTTTGTTTGTTTTTGCTTTTTATCCCGTATATGAGTGAAATCATATGGTTCTTGTAGTTTTCTGTCTGACTTATTTCACTTAGCATAATACTCTCGAGGTCCATCCATGTTGCCAGAAATAGCAATATTTTTACTTTTTAATGGCTGAGTAGTATTCCATTGTGTAGACGTACCACTTCTTCTTTATCCAGTCATCCATGGAAGGACACTTGGGTCGTTTCCATGTCTGAGCCATTGTGAATAATGCTTTCTCGAATTGCAGCCATGATCCTATCCTTTTTCATTCCGAGTTTTGTAAACTAGCATCATACAATTGCGGGCTCATTTCTACGACTCCCCAGTGCCCTGAAATCCAGTCTTGCTTCTGTTCACTCCTTTACACCTACATGTGCCCCCCAGCAACCAAAAAAAAGAAGGAAGAAAGAAGGAAAGAAAGCTGACTCATCTCTTCTTGGAAAATTAAAGATTTTTTCACAATCCTCAGGGTTGACCTTTAAGCACAATGAGGCAGTGAACGTCCATTCTTTTTCTGACACCGTACTTACCTGACACCTTTATTTCCTGTCTCCCACCACTTATTGCCACTTTTCCTTTCTCCCCCTAGCCACTAACTGGGGAAATTCTCCAAAGCTATCTTTCTCCCATTATCTAAAGCATTAGAACATTGTTATTATGGCTTCTCGGTATTTTCATCATTGCCCGTGTGCTGGTGATTCACTTCTGAGTCTCCTTTCTGTCCTCTTGGGTAATTCTAGCCTGTATCTCAACTGCCTCAGGGACGTTTGCACAACCCAACTTCACCCCAAGTTCAGTGTAACCAAAACCAAATTCACCATGCATGTAAAAGAAGTCTTCTACCTCAAACTCTCTAGCAGTTTCTCTCCAGCTGCTCCCTGCAAAAAGAAAAGAAAGTGAAGACATCTAAGAACATACTGTGTGAAGCAAAAGAAAGGCCACCTCCTAACCCTTGTATTGTTACTCGTTGAACTCTGTATGTCATCTTTCTACTTTTAGTCCCTTCATATTCCTATTGATCCTATATATTGTTTCCAAATTTAAATAAATGTTAATATTTCCCTCTCCTTTTCAAAAATTGTATCCTACTAGTCTTAATTGTAGAATCCAACTCATGAATTTGGCCCTGAAAGACCTTCCTGAGGTTAGCCCTACCCTTCCTTCATGGCCAGCCTCATCACACACAAGCTTTCTGCCCTGTGCCCACTCTTAATTCAAAACCTTTCCTCACATCGTTTTCCCAAGAGGAAGTGACCTTCCCCATTCATTTATTTTATTTAAGTCTACTTTTCTCAGGATCTATATTCCATTTAAACTAGAAGGCATAATCAATCTCTCCTAGTCCACTGAGATAACTCTTCTTATCTACATTTCTATAATAAATATCAACTGTTCACTATAATAGTTTGTCACATGCAACTTTGTGGGACATATAATTATTCCACATGAATATATTTTGTCTTTTCATTTCTGTTGTAAGGTCCTTAGAGTGCTTCAGCCACATGTTATGGATGTGAGAAAAATTCAATACATACTTTCTGAATTAAGATTAGTCTTCATCCCATGTGCATATATACTAGTACTACAAGAATGAAATTATAAAGAATTTCCTGCCCTGGCTGGTGTAGCTCAGTGGATTGAGCACGGGCTGGGAACCAAGCGGCCCCAGTTCAATTCCCAGTCAGGGCACATGCCTCGGTTGCAGGCCAGGTCCCCAGTGAGGGCCATGTGAGAGGCAACCACACATTGCTGTTTCTCTCCTTCTCTTTCTCCTTCCCCTCTCTCTCTAAAAATAAATAAAGTCTTTAAAAAAAAAAAAAGAATTTCCTGTCCAAAATTTCAAAATAAAAGAAAGAAGTAGGAACAAATTCATGCTTATGTATTATTAGATGTTGCTGGCAAACATTATAAATTAAATTATTCAAAAATTAAAAGTATTTCCTTTTCATTGTGTGATTTGCACTTTTTCTAGTGACATAAGGCAAAGTTGTCAATAACTAGCTGGAGCACTGGGTGGTGGAAAGACATGTTCTCTGACTTTTTCTCACTTAGAATTCACCTGCCTTTCGTGGATTAGTCTCAATGTCGAGTAAACTAATACATATATGTATTCCTCTGAACAAATCCTATTTAGTCTTTTTATATAGTTTTTATTAAACAAGACCACACAAATGGGTAGGAAAGAAAACATTTTGTCAGCCTTATGCTCGGACACTTACGCTAAAAGATTTTTGCCAAGAAGAAATAGACTAAACATACATCAAGCCAAATGGAGATGCTTACTTTAGTCACTAGAGGTACTTCTTATGATTTAAGACATTAGACCGTGATTTGAGAATGGAAAGAGTGCAAAACTGCTTTACGTCCCTGACAATCACTTTCCAAAAAATCTGTATATCCAAACAATGGGCAAACTTAATACTATAGTTTTAAGTTTTATGGTAGTATTTTTAAACTAACTGTACAAACATTTCTGAGGGTCTACTTGCTTTATTGCTTTTTTAAAACTTTTTCAGTGAAATGAAACATGACTTGTGATTTTCTCCTTGGTCATTTTTTGTTTTAGCATTACCCATCCCAAAGTCCGAGCACAAAAATGCGTTTCTTTGACACAGACAGCATTGCCATGTCTCCTTCATCTGGTCAGGATTTTTCTAAAGGACTCGTTTCTACTGAACATTACTATTTCTTTTGGGGCAGGAAGGGTTTTGGGTGTGGCACGGGAGTGGACTGGGACAGTGGTAACCTTTATTTATTCATCTGGTGCATTTCTGAGCACTCCCCATGTGCAAGGAGACGTGTGAGATGCTGGAGATAGAGCAGCATCCTCATCCTCATCAAATGTGCACTAAAATGAGTTGGAGGACTTCAAACAGCTAATCACACAATGATTTCATCATGACTAGGGTATGAGCAAATGAACTGTGTCCTGTTAAACAAAAAATACCTTGCAGCAATGCAAAGACACAAACTACATCCCAGAACAACATGGATGAATGTCATACAAATTTTTAGTAAAAGGAACAAAGGGTGTGTATTACACGGTTCCTTTTACGTAGAGTTCGTGAACAAGCAAAACTCACTTACAGGTAAGTCAGAGCGGGGGCTGCCGTCGTGGGTAACACACAAGGAGAGGCACATGGACCCCTCCCAGGACGTTGGAAATGTTTCTTGGTCGGGGCGGTAGTTACAGGGATGTGTTCACTTAGTGAAAATGCATCAAACTATATGCTTATGATTTATGTACTTGTCTGTATGTAGCATATACACCTAAACCCTGAACCGCTATTTGTTTTTAGTCTCTTTTCCTTGAACAACCAACAAATGGACAAATGTTCTAAAGAGGAAAGCAATAGAGGACATGTTTCCTTTCTCTCTGAGATCTTGGCCCATCGAACCTGTGTGAGGATGAGTCTGACGCAGCAGCTAAAGACGGTGGCAGAAACCATACAGCTTCATTGGCTTGCTTGCTTGCTGAGGATCACAGGAGATGACATACACCAAAAGCTTATTAGTGCAGAGCCAGGGACATAGATATTTGTGAAATTAAGTTGACTTTGTCATTTATCACCCACACAGGACATTTTTGAGAGTCGAAGACTGCTATTAATAAACACACTCGAGCGCAAATAGACATTAAAATTTTCACAGACAAACTGAAGGGTATGGGCAATGAAGAGCTAAATAAATGATGACAAGTATAATTATGCCTGAGCTAGCCTTGCCATTAGCAAGTGTATTAATAGGCAATATTTTTGAAAAATTATAAAAGTGGGGCAGTAATATATCTGAGTGAAGTAATTATGTCAGTAACAAAATATTTATCCCTGTAAACAACACACCACTTCTCTTGCACTCAAAAAATATGTTCTTACTAAGAGAGCACCATGAGACTACAGCCCAAGCACGAGATGACTCTGGATGCTCACATTTTTTCTGGCTCTGAAGACCAGGAGTTCACACAACCAGAAGTCATAGCTCCCTCGTTTCTTTTGTATCACTTATCGTATTTGTTCATTTTTAAGTACATTCATATATAAGGTGTATTTTATTCATAAATGACAAGCCCAGCAGTTGCAGTAGCATGGCTTTACACAAGCATAGTGTTATAAATTCCATTGAACATTACAGAGAAACACCCAGAATCCCATTAGCTGTGACGTAGCCCATTTAACACAAACTCGCAGGTTGACATGAGCCTAACTGCAACTGCATCTTTTCTTGCTGGCATCAAGATCCTCTGGGTGGGCCTTGAATGGCAGTGAGACTGGGTGGCCGAGTGTGGCAAAATAGCCAATGACTGGGAAAAAAGACAAAGGCAAGTTTTGGTTCCAGATACTGAGCTCCTTTCCTGTGTACATACTGGAGAGAGTTGGCCTTGATGTCCCTGATGTCTATAAACATGTTTTTTCCTTGGCATTGAACAATGACGTCACAAACCAACACAGAAAACATTCTTCTTTTCCCCAAATGAAGGAAGAGGTTCCTGTGCTCCATGCCACTCTCTCCTTGGTTTCCTGCTACTGTGTAAAGTTGCTCTGTATAAGAACCTCTTGTGTTAAGTCAAATGTCGAGATAATTGGACAAGGTCGTTGTTGTTCAGTGTTCTTTCTCTGATCTTCCATGGTGTCTGGTAGCTAAAGACATTCAGAAAGTCCCCATCTCCTAGAGAGTCTACTCAAATACATCACTTCATTTTCTATAGTATTTTTGCCAAGCTCTGTTCTCCCATGTTCAACTTCTAAAACAGGTTTGGTTTGAAAAATACCAGATGAATTCACTCTTCCTTCCCCACCTTTCTTGTGGCTTATTTACTTCTCAGTTGTAGACTTCTTGAGAGAAATAATGTACAACAATTTCTTTTCCCTTTATAATATGCCCACTTAGTCCATTGGTATGTATTTATTGACTGAAGGAATAAACAGACAAGAAATCAGCAGCCCCTGACTGATGGCCAGCCAGTGACATGAGCTAGGTCTGTGAGCACATGGCACATCCTTGTCATGTGTCCCATCCCTGGAGCACCATTAACACAGAGACTTTCCAAAGCTGGACAAAGGGCCAACATGGAGGAGATAGTAACCTAAAATGTCCCTGGCTCCTCCACCTCCGCACCTATTTCTGGAATAGACCAATAAACAAAGAGTGCCTGGAAAAGTCCAGAAGTAAAGGGTGAGCATGTTTGGGTTGTGGCATGAGGACACAGTCCAGGGACCAGTAACAAGGAGAAGGTACCCCTCTTCTTGGAGCATGCTCAAAATAGCACATGCACGAGACGCTGTCGTGGCATGATAAAGCCTCTGCATTCCAGAGGACCCAATGCACTTGCCCTCCATCCAAATGGGCAACCACAGGAAAGGTGCTGTGTTTCTCTGGAAGTGAGAAGTAGAATGTGACCTATAATCTGATCATTCGTGACCCCCTACCTGATAGGTAGCAGGAAAAAAAAACTATACTCAGTCCAATCAGTTAACTTCATTTGAGGTAATAGCCTGAATAGTCTCTTGACACAAATACTTGGTTTCTCCAGTCCTCGTCTCTAATATGGTGTCTAGCTAACTGAGGTAGGGACAACGCTGACAGCACCCTAGGACAGCAAGGAATCCACACAGTATCCTCAGTGTCTCCCTGGGCGTCGGCCTATTGCCAGAACCTATGATGGTAGAGCACCAGGCCTGTCTCCCCCAGCTCTCTCACAGCCCCGAGTGCGTGCAGGCTGATCTGACTGCACTTCACCTCTCAGACATGCCAGTGGTATCTTTAAGTCTCTCCCCTGTCCTCTGGCCTGAAACCCTTGGCCCTTCAACCTCATCACACAGAAAGCCGGGTCCCACCTTTATGCAAACAGGTAGCTCTGCTCTTATCTCCTGTTTACCTATTAACCAAGATTTCAGTGTTTGTAATAAGAAAATCCCTCACTTGCCCCACTGAAACCAGTCTGTCTCACTTTACTTTCTCCTGCAGCTCACTTGTTGACCTCACATGTACCGATTGCCTTTTTCCCAAGCTTTTCGGGGTAAGCTTTTCTAAAATCAGTGCTCCAGGCATAAGCCTTTTTAATTTCCTTCCAGCTTTTGAGTTTCTAATAATAGCCACTGTTCTGTGTTTTGTTTTGTTTTTTCAATTCAAGATTACTGATCTCGTATGTACTAAGAACTTTTATTCTTCTTGATATATTCAGGAATTCATGAGCTTAACCCTGCCACAACGTACTTCTCCATCCCTCAAAGTCGCTCAAAATAAGACAAAAAGGACTAGATTTAGGGCAAGGCATACTATGTTACCTACTCCTGATAAGTACTTTTTAAAAATGTTTAAACCTCACAAATACATTCTCTGAGGCCCACTGGAAATTTTTCTGCCTTTATATTTTAAAGTCTTGGTTAAAATAATATACAGATGAAGGAAAACAGATTATTTCCTTTACCAGGGCCTAAAATGCTGGTACAATGTGCTGTCCGTTGTAAGCTAAGATTTAAATGGAATTTAAAATGTCTCTTTCCAACAATGAAACACCTGTGATACCAGACGTGACCACAGGTAGCATTCCTTCTCGGTTTGATATCAGCCAGAGGGCCCTGATGTCATACCTGCTGAGACGTAAGCCTGCTGGGAACTGGCGCCCACAGCCAAAGCAAGGAGCTGTGCATCGCAGGTGTTATCTGGTCACCAAAATGCCGGTCTCCACATTTCTTTCTCGAGACGTTGAGGCCCATCCTGTCTGTGCAGATTTCTGGTGGAAAGGGTATAGGAGACCAAAGCTTCCACTATAATGATGGTGTGGCTCTCATTAATGCTGGGGGATGGAGGCCGGGACCCAAGGCCCAAAGAGCTTCCTCCGCCTTCCTTCCTGAAATAAACAATCCCCTGGTCATGGGCAGGTCAGCCATGAGGAAAACAGGGGTTTGCTGCGATGAGAGCTCCCCTTGAAAGGGAGAAGAGTGGCAGAGCCTCTGGACTATGCATGTCCAATGAAGCTGATGGCCGCCCATGCCTGTATTTGTTTCCTAGGGCCACCGTAACCAAGTGCTACCAATTAGGTGGCTTAAAGCAACACAAATTTATTGTCTTACTGTTCTGGGATCTAGAAGTCTCAAACCAGGTGTTGGCAGGGCCATGCTTCCTCCTGAGCCTCTCAGAGAGGATCCTTCTGTATCTCCATAGCCCAGGAGTTCCTTGGTTCATTGGTAATAACTCCAATCTCTGTCCCCATCTTCATAAAGCTGTTCCTCTCTGATTCTCTCGGTCTTCACTTCTCATAAGGACACCAGTCATATTGGAGTACGGCCCACCCTAACGGTCTCATCTGAACTTGATTACAGCTGCAAAGACCCTATTTCCCAATGAGGTCCTATTCACAGGTATTGGAAGCTGTGACTTTAACCTGTCTTCTTTGGGGACACAGTTCAACCCACAAGAATGCCTATGATCTCTAGCACATTTATCTCACCGCACAGAGAAGCCAGGATAAGGGGATGTCTGAATGTTGCCTTCCAGTGAGTCAGATAAACTGTGCCTTCCACTGGGAAGGCCCAGAGAGGGGGAAAAGAAGACCAGAAATGTTCCAGAAAGACATTTTCTTGTGTTATGGACAAGAGTCAGAGGAAGCAAGGGTAGAAAAGAAACACAGTTTATTTTTCTATTCCAGTGGAAGAATAAGGACTTGCAGGGACTATTTTAATAGTACCTATGTGTTAATCTAACACTTTATGTGTTCATCTAAGTATGCATATAAGTCATTTAATCGGTTAAAATAAAATTTGCATGTTTCCATCATTCATAAAATTAGTTTGACCTGAATGAAAATAACTGATTTATGATTGTTAAATATGTAAAAAAGAGATCTAAAACAGCAAACTCAGCCCTAGCTGGTGTGGCTCAGTGGACTGAGTGCCGGCCTGTGAATCAAATGGTCACTGGTTCGATTCCCAGTCTAGGGCACATGTCTGGGTTGCAGGCCAGGTCCCCAGTAGGGGGCGTGTGAGAGGCAACCCCACATTGATGTTTCTCTCCCTCTCTTTCTCCTTCCCTTCCCCTCTCTAAAATAAATGAATAAAATATTTTTTTTAAGTAAACTCAGATGAGTAGCTACAGTTTTGCCTATCAAATTGTCAAAGATATAAGAAACTCTATAGTGAGTTTGGTTAGCAAAGGTATGGATGAAAAGGTCTCCTCTCCATCACTGGTGAGAATGGAAATTACAACTTGTGGACAGTCATTGGGCAATGCATATCAAGTGCTTTATAAAGTCTTTCCATTTGACTCAGGAGTTCTTCTAAGAAGTTTTCTTGAGGCAAGTCTGGGGCATGTGTATCGAGTTTTAGTTATAAGAATGTTCATCACAATATTGTTATTAAACAAAGACCTAAAAGTAAATAATAACATAGTCACTAAAAAAAGGATCTGTAGAACAAGGATACTGTAGTTCACAGGCTAAACCACTGTCTGTTTTGTAAATAAAGTTTTATTAGGGCACAGTCACACTCATTTATTTACACATTGTATATGGCTACATTCTCAGAGTTAAGGAGTTGGGACAAAGATGGTATTGTCCACAAGTCGTAAAATATTTACCATTTAGCCCTTTACAAAAAAGAGTTTGTTAATCCCTATTATAGAAAAATGCATGTTATATAGAAGACATTGCCAATTATTTTTATAAAAAGGAAAATTACAAAATAATGTGCTCAGCATGAGTCTGTGGTTTTAAATGTGGATGCATTTATTTAAATATGTATGTATACATGTATATATAAGTCCATACACCAAAAAATGAATAGTCATTATCTCAGGGAAATGGTATTTTGAGTTTATTTTTCTTTATTGAATTTCCTCTTTTTCCAAAATGTCTGCAATAAATCCATGTGTTTGCGCACATAAAAAGAGTATTGTTTGTTTTTTTTTAAATCACTGTTGTTAATCCAAACATTGAACTTATTAACTTTGAGTCAGTTGCTTAACTCCTCACCTTCGGTTTGGAGCCCTGCTAATAGTAGTGCCTGACTCACAGGCGTCTCGTGAGCATTAACTGAACAATAATATATGTAACACACCCACGAGTCCCTGGCACCATCTCCTCACTGATAGAGCATCAGTGGAAAGTCCTGATAGAGTGGCTTCATGCGCTAGAAGCATCAGCAAAATCAACTCCAGAAAAAGTATAAAGAGATATCCACATCTGGCAGAGTAGCATCAAAGCGGACTTTAGTTTTTATCTTAGCAACTGATCTGACTTAAGGTACATGGGGTGCAGGGGATCCTGCAGAAATGGAGTGGTGCCTAATGTTGGTGAAAAAATGTAGGTATTGTTTTAGACATGTGCTGTATAACTCTTGTAATGTAAACAAAAACAGCTGATTTGACTGAATGATCATAACAAGGACCCTGAAAGCACAATTCATCTGCCCTCCGAAGTTCACGACAATCTCATCAAGATAGTTCTTTAGTGACCTGTCATCTGACGCCAAAGAACAGAACCGCCTTAGGGATACAGCAGAACCCTTTTCTGACTGGTGTGTGAGGCAAGCCCCATAAAACATGGTGAAAGAAAGAGGTATGAGATGTTATTCCAGAATTCCTCAGTTGTTTTCTATCCTATTTACAGTAATAAACACTGTTTTGTCTATGTTGGGGTTTGCTTTCTCTCCTAGAAAAGATTTCATTAAACCAGCATGTGTTCATGGTTTCCTTTCATCTCTTTTTAAATCTCCTCCCATCACCAAGTTGCCAAGAAGCCTTTCCAGATAAGAATGCAAAGGGGATCTGAAAATAATACAAAACCAGATCAAATTCCTATGAACTGAAAAACCTAGGAATGCATAAATTATATAGATGGTATGTTCCTGTAACACACAGCTAAACTGACTGTCAGTGCCAGCTGCCTTTACATCAAAGAGGATATTTTGAGCTCTGCTGAGAACTAGCTGTGTAGTTATTTAACATTGTTCTTTAACTCTCTCAACAGCCATTCATTGTATGTGACATTCAGGGTTCTTTTAGAAAAAAGGAAAACAGTCGCGCCCATTTTGTTTCTCTGATTTTTTTAGGATTACGTATGTTCATGCTCAAATGTAGTATACAACAGGCAAAACTATTTTTAAATCAATTGTTAATAGAAATTGGATCCAAACTGAATAAGGATACAAATAGGAAGATGATGTGTGTTATTTGGACTAAAGCTGATTCTGCCAGAAGTCAAAACATCCAGCTGATTTAATTAAAGAAAAGAGAGACTCAGTCCATCCAGATGTCTGGCATCATAAACACCAAATGCAGGGATGATTGATTGAATCTTTGACGTGATTCACCAGATGTTTCAGCCTCATGGAGACAGACTAAAAGGGAAGGATTCAGAAGGGTTTCAAATTCCTTTATTTCTCCCTGGGTTTTCATTGCGAGTCTTTCTTGTTTCCTCTTTGGTTGCCTTGTCCAGCTAATCCCTGCCCGCTTTGGTAATATTATCTCCTATTTTCTTTCAGACTGAATCTTGGGATATCTGGATAGAGTAACAAATTGAGAACCAAGTGGTAAGGTATAAACAATTTCATTTCCTTGCCCCCTAAATAGATGGTGCCACGTGGCCCTTTGTTCTAGGGGGAGACCACAGTGCACGCAGGATCCTGGGAGCAGAGGCACTGAAGATACCCATACACATGAAATTTAACAAGATCAGCGGAAATGGTAGATCCAGGAGACGTATTCTCACAAGGTATTATGAGCTCGATTGCTCCGCAGTGAGAACATTCAAACATCCGAACGTTCGCTGTTCAGATTGCCTGTCATCAGCTTACGCTGTATTAAGCCACTAATGAGTTGATAGTTAGATAAGCTCTTTCTCAAAGGAAATTAATAAAGACTGACAATTACCGAAACAAAGGGAGGAGACTGTAAGTGGGTTCCTTCATTGTGCTACATATGGGGTCGCAGGTTTGCCTGAATTCTGAAAACCCCCCACTTATTTTAGAGCAAACTGGATGGCAGAGATTATCCTGGGTGTTGGCAAAGAGGTTCTATCCTGTGTGATGGGATTTAAAAGAAGAATAGATGGTACCATTCTGGCTCCACCTTTGGTCTGAATTTCCCGTCCCCACAAATGATATGATACTGTTCATTTTGTCCCTCTGGGTAGAGCTTCACAGGTACTATCTCAGTTGCTTGACTTAACCATTTCTAAGGAAAGGTATTATTATACTTATTCTTCTTCAAGAAGCTACAGGGTTTTGCTAAGGACATGGTGAGCAGTGGTCCGAAAATCCGATATTCTAGCTCCCGGCCTTACGCAGTACCAGAGTTGCCTCTGAAAATGAGTCAGAAAAGAAATATTGAGACCACTGAGTTCAGTAAGATATGAGGTAAAACATACACCAAAGAATTTCATCCATCAGGTGAGTATTCGATACCTTCAACTCCAAAGCAGCTGAGAAAAGGCCGAGGCCACTTGGAGCCCAACAATTGCTCTGCTACCTCGTGTATTTAAAGACAGACTTCACGGAGCCAAACATATTGCTACTCAAATATCATGGAAAAGAAAAATTTAAACACTTCTGTCCAAAGAGTGATGTAAATAAAGGAAAAGTCTATCTCGTTTCTTCTGTCTCTGAATTTCTAGCTATTATTACTTAGCTGTGCTTCCGCGTTCCAGTGTAACTTTTATGCTTAGAAGCCATGTCATCTGGAGGTCTCTCTTGGTGTCCAGAATCAGATTGTGCGGAGGAACAACAATGTGATGTGTCCACATACAGCCTGGGCGGTTCCCAAGCCCACCGCTGCCCTGCTGATTTTCTCTGCTTTCTCTGTCAACACGACTCTGCATCCTCAGCTGACACCAAACCTTTCCACTTCTTCACCTACAATCAACTCATCTCAGTAGTCATCACCACCACCGAAGCTTTGAGAAGAAAAACATTCTCCTTCTGATGAACATTTTTATTTCCCGATACCATTTCTTTTTAGCACCTGTTGCTCTTCCACTGCTGAGCTGTTCATGATTTAACCTGACTCACCTTTCCTGGCAGAAGGCCACGCCCATAGCTAAAGTTCACCGGTCAGAGAACAACGTCCCCCAAGTCAAGCTGTGGGTGGTAACCAGGGATTTGTCAGCCAAGCAGTAGCCAGAGCATCAACTTTGCCTTAGTTACCCAAGTCCCAAACCCCGGAGGATGACAAACAGTAAAAAGACCAGGTGACATCCCTAAGCAGAATAGGTAAGGGGAATTGTTTTTGTTTTTGAGGGTTTGCTTTTGTTTTTCTTTTTTGTTTTTGGAACAGTTTCCTCAAGCTTGGAAACTTGAATCGTTGTAACAAGCATTAAGCCTGCCTGAATTCCACCTTAAAGGGAGACATGGTTTTCATTACACCAGACAGTGAGCAACCTGTCCCATGCTCTGTAAGGACACTATCACTCATCCAAGGCTGTTCACTACACAAAGACCCTTGAAAAAATAGTCTGGAACAAGGGAAGTCAGTGCCTCTCCTCACAAGATGTGCAGAAATGCAAGAGGTCCATGTGTCTGCCAAGACATTTCATCTAATAAATCTCTTGCACATATAATTCCAGCTTGGCCACTACTTCTAGAAATCCAGACTAATACAAACGGTGCTGCTACTATTTACATTGTGTGGTCTTTAAGAGTAAAAACAATGCTTTGCTGCTGTTTGCAGCCTCCGTATCACCTAGCGGGGTAATTGGCAAATATGTGATGATGGACTGAGCCATAAAATTGAGACTAATAAGAGTCCAGCCAATGAACAGAAGACTTGGACTTTCAAAAAGGGTCAGGGATTCTTAAAATAAGTCTCCTGATATAAATTTTCTGTTTCTTTGTCCGTATTGCCTGAACTATGACTATTACTGGACACTGATATTGTTTAGCCATTTCTTTGGATCTGTCTGCTGCAAATAGCGCTAATTTCCAAGGTGATGACTATCACATGTAAACTTGACCCATTCCGTGGTGAGCCAGGATAGTCCTCTAAATCTTCCAACCACTGAAAAGTGGAGTTGTAAGAGAAGAGTCCTTGTCTTCTACACACTCACGGCATGAAAACGTCAGTGTGTCTCAAAATGTACCCACAGGGTTTTAATTAATGGAAGTGACTGAGTGATGACACAGAGAGGCGGTGCCAGCGACAGAAGAATTGCATTATTCACATTTCCCAAGAAGAGGGGACACGTCTTTTGCTAAAAGAGATGGTTGGGGGTATGGGCTTTGGACTGGTTAGTCTACAAAGGAAAGGTGTGTGCCCAGGTGAGCTCTTTGCTGTCTCTAGAACTGGGTAGCCTTAGGAGTGGGTGACGCCCCAGTCAGCTAGGCCATAAATGCCAGAGCACCAAGAATATAAAAAATAAGAAAATGGAGTTCATACAATTGGCCTTGTGGTAAATGGCTGTCAAAGAGACAAAGAGAGAGTCTAGGAACATGAACATGGTGCCTTCCTATCTTTCTAAACCACAGATGCTCCCTGCAGGTTCCCCCTGGAGAGTCCACCATTGGCCTTCAGTAGATTCAATGATGGAAGAAGGATGATGATTCCTTTTTCCAGTTAAGTCATTCCAACTTTTCTTTCCCCACATGGACTTAGTTTCTGGTCTTTCACCTTCCGAGTTATACTCTCAAACAGGCACCAGTGGCTTGTGATGAGACACACTTCAACACAGTTGGAGCTCAGGTTCCACGAGGGAGCATGAGTCATATCTTCCATCACAGTCTTCTCCAACCTCACTTCACAGCTGCCCTACCTTGATTTTACCCACTCCTGGATGGCAGGAAAAACCAACGTGTCCTATCATCCTAGCTTAAGACAGTCAGACACCAACTTGATCATTCTGTTTATGACAAAAATAGGAGTTGTTATTTGAAATAACAAAGAACAGCCCAGTGTGGCTGGTCTTTCAGTTTTTTTTATAAATATGTTCACTACACATATGAACTCAGTGCCTTTGATGTTATAGATAAGACATGTATTATGAATTAGTAGTGAATTTCCATTGAGTTAAGAACCAAATTCAACTTCACAGGGTTTTTCTTCTTCTTCTTCTTCTTTTTTTTTTTTTTTTGGATGCTGTAGAGGGAGGGATGGATTTTATACTTATTTCTCCATCATCTTTATGAAAACTGCAAAAACTGAAAAATATTGATGCCTTAACATTCTTTCTAAGACTCCAACCATGGACTAATAAAAACAATAAAAATTCATTAAGAATTCAAGCTCTTAAGGTGGCATCTCATTTGGCGTAAATAAAAAAGCATCTGGGAGACTTGAAATCAACACTTGAGTTATGTGGGCTCAGGTTGGCTTTATGCCGCTGACGTGCTCGGCGTTAAACACATCCCCAAGATGCACTTACATGATGTGGCAGTATTAGCGATGCAGTAAAATTCACTGTATAATGTAATAGATTTTTACAAGGGCAAAGAAAATATGTGACCGACCGTTTTGTTTCTAAATTGTTTGTGAGCCTCGTGGCCCTGTGGATGAAGCCGCTCTGTAATTACTCCTGTTAGACAGAGACTTTACTGCTCTGCAATGCCGGTGGGTGAGCTCCTGTTTTCATTTATGGGAGTCGACGATTCATAGGGTGCACTGAGCACTCTTTTATCAATTAGGTACAAAGAATCATAGTCCCATCTTGATTTGTATCAGCCCTGGGTGGAAACCACTCTCGCCAAGCACTATAGTTCATCACGACATGCTATTTATTTTTCTCACAACCACGCTCAATTCTAACTGCATTTCCTAAGACAAAGTATGGCTGTAAGTGGAATTCAGGAAAACAAGGTGGTTCTAACATGCAGTAGATTCTACCAGGGAAGATAAATCCTGTGACCTGCCACTGTGTTAAGATTAAACACCAAGACTACGGGAAAATATACACTGTGTCTAGATGGAATATATAGTGGCCACAAATGATAAAATACAGCTCACAGTAAATATCCTTCATTTGGTTTGTATGTATGGGATTTTGACTTTACTACATGAAGTCTTTTAACTTTTAGCCGATTGTCAATATGAACACAGAGATGTAAGCCCAGTAAAACTGGCATCATGTACAATTTCCCCTAAACGGAAATATTTTCAAACATGCCAGGATATGACATCCCCGCAGTATTTCAGGATTGCTTTTTATGCCACCCTGTTTACGGAGCTTGACTTTCAAAACGATAGACTGCTTCCAAAACCAGCAACCCTTCCTTGTCCCACTTATTGGTATTACAGTGACATACTCTCCTTCATCCGTGGAGGTGAGGCGGCAGCTTCACCATTTCCAGGCTCGAGGAGGCAGATGGTGAACTAGTCTGTCACGACCAGGGACACATTTGCACGTAATCTCTGCCTGATCCCCTTTCCTCCTCAGACTTGAGAACATCGGCACACACCTCAGACAGCTGTTTGGAAGCGGGGTACCGTTGGCTGGAAATGGGGTGCAGGTGGCACATGACTCTGTCCTCAGAACAAGCTGCAATCTACCTTGTGAAAGACACATTCCATTCGTCATCAGATACTAGAAAAAACAGCCATTTTCTGGGATACTGCCCTCTCCCAGAGGCAATTCAAAACACCATGTTACTATACACTTCCTGTTTTCCATGAGGTTTGTTTAAACAAGAAACATGGTTATGTACACAGAGAACAAATGTCACACTGACACTGCCTCAGACTCAGAAGAACCTCAGTTGCCCCTTCAGATACCTTATGCTATGATCAAAAATACTGAGGCAGCTACAATGCCAAGGAAAAGAACACCAAGTCACTATGCTATAACCAGCTCATCTGTGATTGCCAAATGGGTATTATGTAAACACATGGAATCTATTTCCCCAGGTATGGACTCTAGGAAATAAATAAGAAAATAACTACTTTTGACTCCTTGCTGAACTATAAATGGACTCATGCAAAAGGTTGCTAAAACTAACATTATCACAGAGTGATAAATCGATTGCTAATGAAATACACATCAAAAGTCAATGCCCCTTCAGTGCAAAGTTCCCCAAATATTCTTTTATATTCAAGATTTTGCATGCACTGATTTTTAAATGCCTTTAATTGAAAAAATATATTACAAGTGGAAAAACACTCTAGTGATATATTAGCAGCTATTTTTAATTTTAAGATTAATCATAATCATTAACCATAATGATTAATTTTATTAATCATTTTATGATTTTACTATGGACATGAAAACCTTGCTTTTGTGTTTCGGGGAGGGGCACTACTAGTTTGAAGAAAGAATAACTCTAGTAGACTAAATATTAAAGAAAATTCAGTCATTGAGAAAGATGAAAGTATCGTTCTATAAAATATTAGATCTTATAGCAATAAAAATGTACTTTTAAGAAAAATACCTTGAACCCTTTGGACAGAGCTAAGTGAGGCTTCTCTGGGAAAACATCAAATGCTGAAGTATTTTTAAATGCTCTGGAAAGAAGCTATTTCCAATGAAAATTGTACAATTTATCCCAGGGCAGATCTATATTCTGTGAAGCCTTTAAAAAAAGAATGTAAAGAACAAAAATTAAGTATAAAATGAATATTTATCATGAGAAAGGAAATCACAAAGTTTTCAAAGCTGACAACACAAAATCTGGAAAAAACAGCATTAAGTTTTTATTAAGTAAACATCTTTATAAGACCTTTTGTCTATATTTTTTACCACATTCTCTTTGATGCCTTTTTCATATAAAAACTATGTTGCAGTATCGTTTTCCAAAGGGAAAAGAGGAAAAAATGCATTCTCTTCTAGCATGATTGGATAAAATCTAATTGGTATAACTGACAGTTTAGAAAACTCTTTGGTTTTATGGCTTGTTTTTTGTAATATAATGTAAACTTTTAAGCTGTCACATTTGGGAGAATCTCTCTTAAGCTTCTCTTTTATATGAATGCTTATAAACATGCTTGCCACTTGTCACACAAATAAATGTCCCCTCATTGTCAAGTACATTGCTGACCGGAGGGAGGGGTCCACAAAACATTGCAATGATTCCCCACTCCACTTTGCCCCAGACCAGCCCATTTCTGTTTACCTTAATACACACCATGACGTCATAACTAGTAAAACCACATTTGGTTCATGCTTTCAAGCTCCCTAAAACACATTGCAGGTGATCAAACTCATCACAGATGAACATATTTCTAAAAAGATTGATAGTGGTACCTGCTTCCCTTTCCAGCCTTCATATTTCTTTCCAACGACCTACTGAATACATTCTCATGTCTATTTTTTAAATTAATAAACTATCTACATCTATAATAAAACCATCAAGAAGTTAAATACAATAGAAGCTGACATTTTTTAACCTTAAAAATTAAAATCATAATGCATTTTTATGCAAACATAGAATAAACTTTCAATAAAATGGCAAGCTGTGGTCAAGTCTGAACGAAAAGTAGTTGAAAAGTAAGGAAGAAGTTCACCAATTTCTAACATTAAAATTAACCCAGTTAACAACTCATATATTTTAAGAACGTGACTCATTTCGTTTTCCTCTGAGGCAATCAAAACCAATCTGAAAGCAAATATAATTTATTAAATATGATTATAATGATAAAAGTTACCACAGTACTTACACTGTTTTGTGAATGACTGGACCAAGTCCTATTAACTTGTAATGTTTTGAAAAAGATGTCATTTGTTTGTTGCACTAAGTAATTTCAAATGAAGATTTCTTTTTGCCCTCTAATTCAGGTCAAACCAGACAGCTACACACTCTCATCCAAAACTCAGAGATCTTTCACCTCTTGTGGGGAAAAGTCGTGGCTGATAAATATTTATAGAACTCTACAGCAAAGCTTCTGTTTCTTAGAAATGTCTCCAAGAATGACATGACCTCCGAATTTTCTGGAATCACTTTTCTGTCGTGATCTATAGAGAGTTCAGAGGGCCTTGCCTCATTTCAACAGAAAGCCCTAGGGAGGGCCTTGGAAAATCAAATCCATTTTTGACGTTGGATATTCACCTCACAATGAAGCCATCATTTGGGGTATTTTTTATTTTTTTATTCTGATGAGATAAATTTTTAAATATGAGATATGATGGGATAAAAACATTAAAGTGATCAAGACTGACAATTTTAATTATGTCAAAAAAGTTGCTTGTCTTTGAATTTGTTTTGTCTTCTCTTTCCTGTTGGTCCCTCCCAGTATCCCCTCTCACCTACATGCATCCGTGCACGCTCTTCCCTCTTTCCACTCGGTCGTAAAGGAGAAATCACCTTGTGCTTGTTTAAAGCTAACTTAAAAACTACCAATGCACTTCAGGCCCTCCTGATCTCGTCCGGGTCTGGCTCCATAATTTAGCCCTTCTCTACCTAATTTTCCGCTTCTCCTCTACCAGTTTCTTTTCTTTCATCACGAACTGTGTTCAAATGCCTCCCATTGTCAAGCACCTGCCCTTTATCCTTCGCCTGGCTACTTCCCTCTCCCTCTCCTTCCCTCCAGGACCAAGTATCATCTCATCATTCATCCTTCATCCTCAACACGCTCTGATGAGGCTCCAGCCTCTCCCAGTCCACTCCGGCAGCTCTCACCAGCACCGCAAACGCCTTCCACATCGTCATACCAAATGACTCCGCTGAGGCTTTATCTCATTCCAGCTCTCCACGGCATGTCCTGACTTCTTCGTCGGGAAGCTCTCCCTTGATTCCCAATGCCACTCTTTCCTGACCCTCCCTCTGATTCTCTGACCACCGCCTCCTAGCCCCCTGGGCAGCCCCTCTAACCGCGGGATGCCCGCATATCTGCCTGAAGCCCCCATCTCTTCTCATTTGGCATCTTCTCTCTCAGCCACCACATTCATCTTTATGACGCCAACTCTCACCTGTGCAGTGGTGGCTTTTAATGCTGCCTGCAGCCTCGTCCTCCCCTGTCTATCTAGTTAGACTTGTTATTTCATAAGAGATGTTGTACCTGTAGCTGTTGTGTGGAGCCTTCCTTTCCCACTAACAGTAATCTCCATCAGAACAAGGAACGTCTTGTTCATTGCTGAATCTCAGCACCTGGCCCAGGGTGGGCCTCCGAAAGGGACTCGATGGAATGAACGGATGTCCCAGAGACACCTCCATCTCAGTGCGTCAAACATCAAATCCCTAATCTGGATGCAATACTTACTACAAAAAACTGGTCTTACCTCTGCAGTTCCTGTCTTGACTGAGTTTAACACCATTTTCTAGATCCCAAAACTTGAGAGCAAATTTCTGACTTCTGTTTTCCTTAGTTTGGACGCCCTCATCAAGTTCAGCAGATCCAACTTTTTAAATATCTCTTTCGTATGAAGCTGCTCTTTCTCTTATGACCATAGAATCTTAACTTTATTCTGTTCACTTAACTGGATATTTCTGTCTAGGCTGTTTTCTTCCACAACTACCCCAGAGCTCTTTATAAAATGAAAACTAGGCCACATCACTATCCTGCTAAAAGTTTTTCAGTGGTTCCCCAACAGGTTTATAATATGTACACATATGTTGGTATATGCGCACTGTGCATATGTGTGTATGTGTGTATAGGTGTGCTGGTGCACGTCCCTGGCAGCCTTCCTCACCCGGCCCCTCCCTCCTTGCCCAGCCTCATTCCTACGGCTCTCCCCACTTCTTCCAGTTTTGCTCCAGCACCACCAGGTGATTTGCCACTCCCCAGCCAATGTTAGTTTACTGGAATGTCAATGCCCTGGAATGGATCTACCCAAGGGGGTTTTCTTGATGCTCCCAGTTCAGCACAGACATCCCGCTTCTCCAACATTTGCCCTGATTCTCCTTTCTCCATAGTTGTTCCTTCCTCCACCCTGTCCTGCTTGTAAGTATTTACTCTTTCTGTTGCTTTGATGACTCTGGCCTCTACTATACCATCACTCCCAGCCCCTAGACTCTTTGTGCTCTCCAGGGAGCAGCGGTCACTTTTCTTAATAGACTGTATTCGTTAGAGCAAAATGAACAGGTTCACAGCAGAACTGAGCAGAAGGTACAGAGAGCTCCCTTATACCCATTACCCACCCCCCCAAACACGCAGATAGAGCTCCTTCTGCTATCAACACCCCTCACTGCAATGGTGCATTTGTTACCATTGGTGCATTTGTTATCATCCATGGACCTGCAGTGACTAGTGATCACCCAAAGACATAGTTTACATAAGGGTTCACTCTTGGCGCTCTACGTTCTGTAGGTTTCGACAAATAGATAATGACATGTATCCACCACTAGGGTGCCATACAGAGTAGTTTCACTGCCCCAAAAATCGTCTGTGCTCCACCTATTCATCCCCCTACCCCAGCCCCTGGCAACCACCGATCATTCTACTGTCTCCAGGTTTTGCTTTTTGCAGAATGTCACGTAGCTGGAATCATGCAACATTTAACCTTTCCAGATTGGCTTCTTTCACTTGGTGACACGCATTTAAGGCTTTTCCATAGAGTGAGTGGCTTTTTAAGTTTGGTTTCCTGGGACCTAAGGTAGTTTTGGTCACAGAACAGGTACTAAACAAGTTTTAGTTGCTTTTGTCTTAATTGTACAATTATTTAAAAAGGAAGTAAGAATATCAACCAACATGGTCTTAAAAATCTACTTTAATTTGTCTGTTTTAGGCCTTATGCATAATTTTTAAATATGATGAATAGCATTTTCCACCTGCAATGCTGAGATTTACTAATGCATATCTATACTTTTCTATGAATTACAAACAGTATGTGTCCATTAACGACTGTTTCCTTAAAACTATACCTTCAGTTACATTTACTTCCGTCCATTCTGACCACCTTCTCCTGGTCATCTTTTCCAGGTGGAGGCAGAGACACCAGTAGGACTGAGCTGACATCTCAGTTCAAACTGAGGTTTTATCTACAGCTGTTATCTTGTCATCCTTAATTGAATTTTCTGAATTCATTTTAATGGTAGCAAACCAAATGACCATTCCACTGCATTGATGTCATAATTAATAGTATTTTGACCTTATATACACAGGAATGCTTGGCAAATGCTACTTATCGATCCGGATGATCTGTATCACCATAGTTCACTGTCTTGTGCATCCATCTCGATTACGGGGAAGCACACTCCCTAGCGGTTAACCCATCATTTCTCAGATGTAAGATTAACATTCCCTGGCCACACTCAGGAGACATCCATGAGAACCAGCGACATGCACCTTAATGAGCATCCCAGGTGATGCTGATGCAGATGGTGTGGGGATCTGATTTTGGAAACGGAAGTGCGGTGCTTCACATAAAAACGCTTGCAAGCAGGTGGCTACTAGCTACAAAAAAAACCTCTCCATGAAAGTAATGAGATTGATCATCTGTTAAATTTAATGCTCTATCCTAAATGAAAATTACAGGAGCAAACCTAATTGATTTCTATGTGTTAATTAACAGGGGGGAAATAACCAAAATGTTTCTAGCACCGCAATCTGCGTGATGACTTGTACTTAAAGAGAAAATGGCTCCTTTATTAGTACGGTTACAACCTTTGGGTGAGGAAAATGTTCAAGAGTCTGAAACTTGAGAAAATTGCTTCCTATAAAAGTAGGCTAGAAATCTTGAAAATTCATTCAAATCGGCAAAGTTCTGATATGTCATTTCCCCCATGAGACTAGAAATATGCTTACTTTGCCAGAAAAATCAGCAATCGCATTTAAAACTCTCTGTCAGTACCTGAAATGTTCACAAGGCTGGGTCTGTTTCACTGAAAACCAAACAACAAAGCTATTTTTTTTTTACTTCCTTTGCCAACCCCATTGCCTTCCTCATCGCAAACTCAGGCACATACAAGTGACCTCATTCTTAGTATCTCATGTTCTTTTACCAATCACTTCAGCTAGTGAGAGAATCTTGCTATTCCTAATTTCTACTCTTATTGAAACAGATAGATAATAACAAAAGCATGTTCTGGATTAAGGGGAAATAATTGGTACTTTATTAGCCCAGAATGGGAGTTAAAGCACACTGTTACTTTTTAATGGCCACACATCATCCTCAATGTTCTTAATAATAAGGACCCGAACGAGCAAACGGACTCAGGGCTTCCCGAAAGTAGGATTATGTTTACTTTTCTCTTGAATATAAAAGTGCTATGGAATCTTCGAAAATGCGTAATCCATGAGAAGGCAAGAAATGTTAAGAAGCCCCACGATACAGCAATGCAGCAGACACTCACTCGAATCAACTTGAGAGCCACACGGAGATACGAGAAAAGGAATGCATTAAACGTTGACCTGCCAAGCAGAGAAATTTCACTTCAATGAAAGTTAAAGTTTTAAAATAGGCTTCTGACTAATAGGAAAGTCGGGAATATTGTTAGCAGATGTCCTGCAGACACTTGTGTCCTGGTTGGATCCACTTCCATCTTTAAGAACACACCAGTCAAATATCACAGGTTTCATGTCAAACTTTCCCCCAGGAAGGACCTTTCTCCTATCACCAGCCCTTCTCTCTAAACTTTGGAATATTAATTTCCCAAAGGAAGAAGAAAATACATGAAGAAAAATGAGAATCAATGCATTACTTGTTTTTTAAATCATACTTATTAATGAAAGGGATTTGGAGGGAGACACAAAAGAAGAAAATATACAGAGTTGAGACGTAATTACAAGAACGCTTTATGTTTTAGTAGTCCCTAAGTGATTGCCAGGACCTGTCTTCCACTGCTGGGACTGGACTCGACTAGGCTTCTGCCACAGCAGGCTCACAACTCTTACCAGGCTGATCTCCACAAAATTATCTTATAATCTCTGGTCTTCATACAACTGAGCAGCAAATAGTCAAGGAACACCTAGCATTTGTAAGAAACTGCGCCAGCCCTGTTCAGACGTCAGAAATATCAAGCGTAACTCCCACCCTTCGGGAACTTAGATATTTTAGTAGAGAGGGAAGGCAAAATGTGCAAAGTCTCAACAATGTAAAAAGGAAGTTCTGGGTGGTTATCAGGAGCTAGACCTCGCCTTTGTTTAGGAGAAGATAAGAGAGGGTTTCTCTGAGGACTTCGCACTAAAGTTAGTTGCACAGAACAGAAAAGATTCAGATCAACAAAGATGAGGAAGAGGGTGATCTGGAAGGAGACACAGGCTCCAGGAAAGCAGAACAGCAGGAAAAGGTGGTAAGAGTAATGAGCAGATTCTCTGGAGGGAAAGGTATGCAAAAGAGCGGGGAGGGGAAGGAGGGAGGGGGGATGGGGGAGGGAGAGAGAGAGAACTGCTAAATTAGGGAGCCATTAACGAGGAGCACCCATCTTCAAAACCAGGCTAAGGAGTTTGGGGAAGAGGAAAGATGTGGAAATAGGAAAGGAGAAAACAGTTCCTGAGCATCTGTGACGTGCCAGGTCCTGAGCTGGAGTCTGCGCGAAGCCTTGCATCTCTGAACATCAAGCCAGAAGGCGGATTACCCTTGAAAAATGCCAGCAAGCTGTAGCACCTCAGGGAGGCTCTGAAAGCCATGACGGGGACACGGAACAAAAGGCTGTTTCAGAAGTAAAGGGAGCTCTAAATCCAGGTATCAGCAGAGGAATATGGAGGAACATTTTTCCATATGGTTTTGACCATGATATTTCCTTGTCAACATGTTCACTTTGAGAACTTTCTGAATACGAATATTATCAGAATATATAACAAGTGGGTGATTTTTGAAGGGAAAGAGTTCTCCAGAGCAAAACTTTTTAAACCACCTTAATTCCTTGATCAATATTACAGAGAAGATAAACTATTCTAAAATTTCCGCTTTTATTATTTTCTCTAAAATTACCTTAATTAAGATGAATTCTTTTTTGTCAGAGAGTTACAAACCAATATTTCATTTATCAATCAGTTTTTTGGCATTGGGGGGGTGTTGGTTTTTTGTTTGTGTTCTGTTTTCAATAACAAATTTCACCCTTTCAGAATCTGTTGATGTGACTGCTTTTGTAGGCAGTAATTCTACCAAGACCAACTTACCCAGGTCATATTTTTAAGGATCAAAAGATTTTGTCAAGATTTGATTTTCATTCAATTTGTTAGAAATATCAAAGTTTACTATTTGCCCTTTTAGCCATGACATATTTTACTTTCCATTAGTTACTCAACTAGGAATGTTCAGTATGATTTCTAAGAACAGACTGATGGTTTGTATTATCTCTCAGGTGATAACTTAGAAATTTGTGAGGAAAAAAAATCCTCAGATATTCCAGCGTTGCCAAATTGTCAGAATCTTTGAAAGGCTCAGAAATTTTATTTCAGAAATGTTTGTGGGTCATTTCCCCTCAAAAGTAATGCTGTTGGCCCGATGCTTGTGATCACTCACAGACTAGGCAAAAACAGCGGGATCTAAATGTTAGGTTTAAAACAGAAGGATCAAAATGCTCCATTCCAAAGTGAAAAACACCGAAAAGGCAGTGCTCAGAGGATTTGCAGCTGTTGGGAAGGAGAAAAATGAATACACAATGAATTCCTGGTTTTGTGACTTGGAGACACGTAGACTACTAACGGCATTAAAAATCAGGAATTCTTTATGATAAAATCTTGAATAGCTTCAGTGATAAAACCATGGGCTTTGTTTCAACACATTATATTCTTCATGTCAGATCACCTTACAGGTACAACACCGGAACTTAGGGGAGCACCCAAGGCTGGAAATGACGTGGGCGTTCCAGATCCAGAGTTGACAGCTAGAGAATCCCTAGTGAATGAAACAGTTAAGAAAGATGGTGTGGCAGGAGGGTGTAGAAGGGATGAGCCCAGTCAGAGAGGAATACGAGCCAGCGAAGGAAGCGTGGTCAGAAAAACAGCAGGAGAACGAGGGGAGCCTGTCATGATGGAACAGAAGGGGGAAGAAAATGTCAAAAAGAGAGAAATAAGCAACAGTAAGAAAGGTGGAAGTCATCCGTTTATACATTCCACAGCAGTGAATCGCAGCTCTAACCTGGGAGTTTTGATATGTGCTAGAAAGAGACAGTTTCTGCCCTCAAGGAGTTCAGGGAACAGATAATTAAACGCAGGGATATGAATATCATTATACAGGAATGTGCAGAGAAGTTAAGGAGCATCGCATCATTTCTTTACATATCTTTGGACTGTAAAATGCTATATATTATTATTGTTATTATTATTATTATTAAGAATAAAAGCTGAGACAAGCTTTTTGAATTTCATGTCCAGGAGTCCATTACCGGCATTGAAATAATAACATTTCAGTTGAATGATGTCTTCTTCCACGCTTTCAGTAACCCACAGAAAATCTATAATTTTACAAGTACAAATTAAATTTTGAACTGAAGCCAGTGCTTCCTGAATTGCACCACACCAAGAGAACAAAAGAATGACTGATTCTCTCAAAACTCAGCTACATTGATGATATTCATCCTAAAGACTAAGAACCGTGGTACCCACTCATGAGACCCACTAAATGCTTGATTCCAGAACCACTGGTTTTCACGTAGCATCCACATTTAAGAGATCTGCCTCCGATGACATTGTTCTAGCCTTTAATATTCTTTCTCAAGGAAATGCTATGGAATATTATGATTACTGATTGAAAGAAACAGTAAGAGCTCTATGAACAATTCCTCAAAGAAAACTACCTAATAAGTACATTTATAAAAGTAGACGTTGGGTGTTCACATAAAATATCTATGCTGCATTTTGTAAAGTTAATTTTACATTAATGTGTTGGCATGTTATTCCACATAATATTTAGTGAGTTCAATTTTTGAGCCTTGACTGATGGGAGACATGCAGGATTCAGTTGTTCTGGACAGTCAGGAAGAAGTGAGAGAGTAACAAAAGTGGTGGGTGGAATGTTAGCAAAATCCACAATTTAATGAGAAGGATCATAGCTAAAGAAGAGGACATAGTGCAGGTCAGTAGCCCACTACATAACAAAATCCACATGAACAATTCTGAGAAAGCAGGAGACACCCAAGCAGAGGTGGTCCTAGAACCAAGGAGCGTTCTGAGAGAGCAATTTTCTTTTTTTGCCTCCAGATTGGAGAATATGATCTGGGTTCCTAGAAGCTCTCTTACCTATCATTGTCCTAAACGAGAGTGCCTCGGCCAAAAATAAAGTACTTGCTATTTAAATCTCAAGCTTCCAGATCATTCCACTTCTTCTAGAAAGGGCTTTGAAATAGGCCAAGCCCACTTATGAGACAGTGGAGAGACACATTAGAGATGAAGGTCAGTGATGATCCCAACTCTTAGGCCTAAGGAAGGACCGAGAAGATCCTATTAACATAAAAATCATACATTTGAATAGTCCTGCGATAATGTGTGAGGATGGGTTTGATTTGAATGTCAGAATGGCATCCCATGGAAACATTCTGATGCAAACAGAGATATGGAATTGGAACCAAGTCAAGCTATTTGATCCTTTTGGTTACGTGCATTGAGGTGGATGTAGATCAGGGTTTCAAGACCTCAACACCATTGACAGCTGGGATCAGATAACCGTTGCGGGGGGCTGTTCTGGGCATTGGAGGATGTTTGTCAACATTCTCAGTCTCTACCACTAGATGCTTTAACAACTCCCACCTCCAGTTATGACAATCAAAACTGGCTTCAGGCCCGGCTGGTGTAGCTCAGTGGATTGAGCGTGGGCTGGGAACCAGAGGGTCCCGGTTCAATTCCCAGTTGGGGCACATGCCTGGGTTGCGGGCCAGGTCCCCAGTGAGGGCCATGTGAGAGGCAACCATACATTGCTCTTTCTCCCTCCCTTCTCCTCTCTCTGAAAATAAATAAATAAAATCTTAAAAAAAAAAAA
>PVJI01004397.1:0-108982 GCA_004026765.1 Micronycteris hirsuta | reverse complement strand
TTTTTTTTTTTTTTTTTAAGATTTTATTCATTTATTTTCAGAGAGAGGAGAAGGGAGGGAGAAAGAGCAATGTATGGTTGCCTCTCACATGGCCCTCACGGGGACCTGGCCTGCAACCCAGGCATGTGCCCCAACCAGGAATCGAACCGGGATCCTCTGGTTCCCAGCCCGTGCTCAATCCACCGAGCCACACCGGCCGGGCGGAAACAAGACTTTTTAATAAAAGAGGGGAAAAGAGCTAAAACAAAAAGTCCCTGTAATGTTAAATTTCATCTGGATATCTCGAAATGAACTCAAACTATCTATTTCATGGATATAGTTCTGTCCCGAGAAGAGGCCTAGAAACAGTGTCACTTAGCAGCAATAAACACACTGACTGAGTGCCCAGACCTTGGTTGAGAATTCCATCTCCCCACAAAGGCAGCAAGGCCCCCAGGAGAAATGGCAGGTCTGGGCACGATGCAAACGGTGGACAGGGCCAACACCAAGAACGCAGGCGAGACATGTCCCCGGGAGGCAGGAGCCCTCCCTAGCCAAATCTGGGATAATTTCAGCACAACAAGAATAAAGACTGAGTCGATAATACACCAAGTAAAAACAAACCCTTAACTGGGCAGTGATACAGAAAAGAAACAGAGACAGACAAAAACTCCTTTAAAGTAGAAGAGTGTAATAGCTGGTACATGTAAAAGAAGTAAAAAAATGAGGCAAGCACAACTTTGCCAGGATCAGTGAAACGCGCACACAGGCGAAGCCCACCAAAGGGCGCTGCTGGCACTGCAGGGCAGGAGGCTGTCAGGAACAGGATACAGACATGACACGTTACCTGGCAGGTTCTTAATATTCATGAAAAGGAAATAAACATCTCCATAGCAAAGAGACTGTGGCCATCCCCGAGCCAGGCCTCAAACCTAACATCACAATGTTGACACCCTGACACTGTGGTCCCAGAGGAACGCAGCGAGGCCCACAGCACCCAGGAGGTGTTTCGGCCAAGCAGGTTTAACTGGAACTGAATCGCCTGGAGCCTCACTTCCAGTTACAGGAAATACCAGAGATAGAAGAACAAGCTGAACACCACCACAAAGAAAGAGACAATCCAAAATGCAGGGTGTTCCACAGAAATAGCCTGGTCTCTTCAAAAAGTCAACGCTATAGGGAAAATAAAAGTAGAGAGACAGTTGTAGTGTCGAAGCCTAAACAGAACAGTGGAATGTTATTCAGCCTTAAAAAAAATAAGGAATTCCTACCCTGGCTGGTGTGGCTCACTGGACGGAGTGCTGGCCTGTGAACCAAAAGGTTGCCAGTCAGGGCACATGCCTGGGCACATGTCGGGGGCATGTGAGAGGCAACCACACATTGATGTTTCTCTCCCTCTCTTCTTCCCTCCCTTCCCATCTGTCTAAAAATAAATAAATAAAATCTTAAAAAAAAATAAGGAATTTCTGTTATACTCCACCAAGACAGATGAACCTTGAGGACATTATGCTAAGTGAAACAGGTCAGTCACAAAATGGCAAATGCCGTATGATCCCACTTACACGAGGCACCTAGAGGAGTCAAATTCCTGGAAACAAAGCAGGGTGGTGGCTGCAGGGGCTGGGAAGGGGGAACTGGGCACACGTTCAGTGGGTGTGGATTTCAGTTGTGCGAGATGGAAAAGCTCTGGAGATCTGTTACCCAGCAACGTGCACATAATCACCACCACTGAAGCGCACGCACAAAAATGGTGAGCGAAGTAGATTTTGTTATGCGTTTTTTACCACTATTTAAAAAAAATTTTTTTTTATGCCTGAGAGACACAATGTTCAAATGTAACAAGTAAACTTTGATTGGATCCTGCTTAAAAAATAAAGCTGGAGAAATCAACTCATGGGTTAGATAATTGATGATGGTAAGAAATTATGCTAACTTTTTAGGTGTTTGGACTACATAGGAAGCATCTTTATTTTTAGGAGCTCCGTGCAGAAGAGAATTCACAATGCCTGAATGTATTTTCGAATTGTTCAACAGCAGTAACGAAATGTGTGTGTATTGCAGTCTGACACAGAAAAAGGAGCAAATAAGGAAAAATGCTAACAGCTCTTGAATCTACGTGGTGAGGATTAGAAGTATTTCTTTGAACTTTCCTCTATGTTTGAAAGTTTGTGTAAGATAATATTATACCTGAAAAGTACATAAAGATTATTTGTGAGGAGCACTCCTCTTTTGCTTTTCTCTAAATCTGGTGGAAATAGCTTTAGTCCTTGTATATTTAGGTGATGAAGTTCTGATTACTATCTTTGTCAATTAAATCTGGCCTTAGAGACCCAAAGACAAAGGAAGATCAAACTGTTTTTAAGTGTTCTATTAATGAGTTTGTTTCCCATTCATATGGAAATTCACATTTCAGTCTGCATTTCCACAGCACAAAGACATTTTTCAGGTAGGTTACGAAGCCAGCAAGCAGCAAAATTTGAACAAACCAACCCAAAGCTACACTAGATAGGAGGAAGCTGGTGTTGGGACAGGGTAAAAAGGGAGTGGGGTGGGGGAAGGAATCCAGCAAATGTAATTCAAAAGATAAAATTGTTATAAACGGAAAAGGGAGAAAGAAGGTGTGAATCTTGGAATGACAAGAGAGAAAGGCAGAAGTCCACCAAAAACGCTGACAGAAAACGATGGAGGGACAACGGGAAGAGAGAACAGGAAATAGAGAAATACCCCTGTGTGCTTTTAAGACAAAAAAAAAAAAGAGTAATTTAAACCCAGAAGTAGGAGAAGCCCATTAGGGCCGTGGGGAAAGGGAGCCAGGGAAACAGGGAATCAGAGACGCGGGGTCTCAAGCTGCGTCCGTAGCAGACTTTAACACAGGTCACCAAGCTGGCAGCAACACAGGCACTTCGGAAAGCACATTACCTTAATAGTAATGTAGTTCTTCAGTGATTTGGACATTTTTTCTTCCTTGCCTTTCACATGCAAATGTCCTGAAACAAAAACAAAGTCATTCATTCTGATCCGGGTGAGAAGAAAGGGACCCCTCGTCCTAGCTGTGGAGGGGAAGACGGTGAGTGGATGCTTCTCCAACAGATGCCGGAGCCACAGGACGCAGACTGCAGCAGGACGCAGACTGCAGCTGCCGCGGGAACACGAAGGAAACGAGAAAGGCTGCATTCTCCAATAGCCAAATACTGGGACCTTTTCGATCCCTAGATCCACAGTTCACTGGAGGGCACCCTGCTTTTCACGGTGTTCACAGCAATTCATCAGGAGCATCAGCCAATGAAGTGTCTGCAAAGGGGTCACGCTCTCACTTCCCAAGCAGTAAATATGGTGAGAGTAAAAAAACTGAACCAGAATCATCAGACTTTTGTCCTTCTGTTTAGGGAATCTGCAGAGCAAGGCACATTGCTGGCAGAAATAAAGTGGATTTTGGCAACTGCTGAGTTCTACCCGGGGAAATGGAATACTTGGTAACAGACAGCTCATATGCTGTGCAGTGTTTCAGCCAGCTCTGCTTCTTTTCAGAGGACTTCAGGGCAGTACAGAAAGGAACTGGTCATTGCAGAGGACAGAGACGCTCATTCCTGGGGCACCCTGAGGGCACGTGGTGAGGGTGGGAACGACTCCCAGGAGACTCGGGAATAAAGGAGACACCGCGGAAAGTGCACTTTGGTACAGGCAGCCGCAGCAGTTCACTGCCATGAAGAAAACCTAAGCGAGCCCTTACTCCAGACTATAAGCAGCCCACTGCATATTATAAAACCAGAGCGTCATTGCATTGAACACTACTTCACTGGAAAAACCTAATTTCCCCAATTCAAGGACTTAAAGAAATAGTATTTGTTAATGCACTGTGTTTCAGATGTTGACTATCTGCATCTCCCAATCCTATAGCTACAAAACACCCTTTGCTTTCTTCACCCCAAATACCTTAGCTGTCCATTCTAAAAAGGTCATAAAACCAGTATGTCATTGCCCCATGACCTCTGTCAAAACTTGGACGTATGAATCTTCCTGTGCATCAGAGGAAATCCTGGAACTGCTGGGCTCAAGGATGCTGCTTGTTTCACAGTCTACTTCTGAGAACAGATGGCTAGTGTTAACCAACTCATTTTTTAAATATGAAATGAGAGGCAGTGGTATTAGAGGATGATTGATATACATGGTGACAGTATTATAGCTCAAAACTGGCATATTCCTAATAATGATTACATCATACCATTTGAAATTCCTTAATAGTTTTATTAGAAAGAAACAGCATGTTTATTATATACAACAGCACTGTAAAACATTTTCCATATTTCAGTTCCAAAAAGGCAGACTCATTCCCATCCAAGGAAGTTCATGTCCAACTGACTGAAATTCAAAAACTCCATTTCCTGGCCTATTATAGCAGATCTATGTATTTCCAAATGTAGCTGTTTCACCAATAAAAGATGAAATTGACAGAACTGAAATAGAACACATTAATTTGAAGTCATTACTTACCAGAATGTAGAAAATAATTTCCCCATTGCTGGCACTGATGAAAGACCTCACACTGTGCAATTTCGTTTTCATGATGCGGAAAAGCTAGGTCTATTCCACCTGAATGGATATCCAGTTGACTTCCAAACACCAAACTGCAAGGTACAGCACAGAGCCATAAATTAATTCAATCAAACAACATGTTTCTCCAAACCACATCTTATATTTAACCCTCTGGCCTTTGTACAATGTACAAATTAAATGGATCCCAATTTTAAATCAATATATGTGAAAATTTAACTGATGCAAACAAAAACTAAAATTCTGTTTTTACAAATCAACAAACAAGTATTGGAGAGGATGAGGAGAAAAGGGACCCCTAGTGCACTGTTGGTGGGAATGCGGACTGGTGAAGCCACTGTGGAAAAAAGTATGGAATTTCTTCAGAAAACTAAAAATGGAACTGCCTTTTGACCCAGCAATTCCACTGCTGGGATTATACCCTAAGAATCCTGAAACACCAATCCAAAAGAACCTATGCACCCCAATGTTCATAGCACCACAATTTACAATAACCAAGTGCTGGAAGCAACCTAAGTGCCCATCAGCAAATGAGTGGATCAAGAAACTATGTATATTTACACAAAGGAATTCTATGCAGCAGAGAAAAAGAAGGAGCTGCTACTCTTTTTGACGACATGGATGGAACTAAAGAGCACTATGCTAAGCAAAATAAGCCAGGCGGTGAGGGACAAATACAATATGATCTCACCTTTAACAGGAACACAATCAACAAAAGAAAAAAGCAAACAAAATATAACCAGAGACATTGAAATTAAGAACAATGTAACAATAGCCAGAGGGGATGGGGGAAGGGACTGTGGGGAAAAGGGTTTTCAGGAACTACTATAAAGGACACATAGACAAAACCAAGGGGGAGGGGAGAAAATGCAGACAACTGTAATTGAACAACAATAAAGTAATTAAAATAAATAAATAAGTAAAATAAAATTCTGTTTTTACTTCTTAAATCCCTCATCCAAAGATTTTCCTCCTACTAAAGACACTTAATAAAATTCCTAATTCATAGCTTTCCCACTAGTAAAAAAATTTAATTCTCTTTGCTCTACATATACGGTTTTTAAAAACTTACAAAATTACCTTTTATTACTTTCAATAGGTAAAGTTTAGTGGTTTCCCAACTTTATTTAACAAGAGAGACAGAACTGTAAAATTAAGAGAATTTTTAATTTGATTTTGAAAATTTAACTATTTAGTGGTCATATTTGGAAAACGCATTAACAGAATTCATATCAATGCACTTCAGCTGTCAACATTTCTGCTCTAACACTACGCTATGCAGCCTGGAAAACCTTGGGTCCTGTACAACGGCACACTCTAACCAAGTGGGCTGATGGGGACATTGGAGCTGGCCAGACCACACAAAGCCTGTGCAACTCTCCCCAAAGCACCTGTGAAAACAAACCACAGCAGTGTAAACAATACAGGTTCACTAGCAGCTGCTTCGAAAGACATCAAAAATGCAAAACTCTGCCCTAGCTGGTGTGGCCCAGTGGACTGAATGCTGGCCTATGAACCGAAAGGTCACCTGTTTGATTCCCAGTCAGGGCACATGCCTGGCTTGCAGGCTAGGTCCCTAGCTGGGGGTGTGCGAGAGGCAACTGATCAATGTCACACATAGATGTTTTTCTACCTCTCTCCCTCTCTTCCCCTCTCTCTAAAAATAAATAAATAAAATCTTAAAAAAAAATACAACTAAGCCATGAAGAGATAGCCAATCTATCAGATGCACAGTTCAAAACACTGGTTGTCAGGATGCTCACAGAATTGGTTGAATTTGGAGGCAAATTAGATGAAAAAATGAAGGCTACACTAAGTGAAATAAAGGAAAATGTACAGGGAACCAATAGTGATAGGAAGGAAACTGGGACTCAAATCAATGGTGTGGACCAGAAGGAAGAAAGAAACATTCAACCAGAAAAGAATGAAGAAACAAGAATTTAACAAAATGAGGAGAGGTTTAGGAACCTCCAGGACATCTTTAAACGTTCCAACATCCGAATTATAGGGGTGCCAGAAGGAGAAGAGGAAGAGCAACAAACTGAAAACTTATTTGAACAAATAATGGAGGAGAACTTCCCCAATATGGCAAAGGAAATAGACTTCCTGGAAGTCCAGGAAGCTCAGAGAGTCCCAAAGAAATTGGACCCAAAGAAGAACACACCAAAGCACATCATAATTACATTACCCAAGATTAAAAATAAGGAGAGAATCTAAAAAGCAGCAAGAGAAAAGGAGACAGTTACCTACAAAGGAGTTCCAATAAGACTGTCAGCTGATTTCTCAAAACAGATCTTACAGACAAGAAGGGACTGGAAAGAAGTATTCAAAGTCATGAAAGGCAAGGACCTACATCCAAGATTTCTCTATCCAGCAAAGCTATCATTTAGAATAGAAGGGCAGATAAAGTGATTCTGAGATAAGGTCAAGTTAAAAGAGTTTATCATCACCAAGCCCTTATTATATGAAATGTTAAAGAGATTTATCTAAGAAAAAGAAGAAGATCAAAAATATGAACAGTAAAATGACAGCAAACTCACAGTTGTTAAAAACCACACCTAAAACAAAAGCAAAAGCAAACTAAGCAAACAACTAGAACAGGAGAAGAACCACAGAAATGGAGATCACATGGAGGGTTATCAACAGGGGAGTGGGAGGGGGAGAGGGGGGAAAAGGTACAGAGAATAAGTAGCATAAATGGTAGGTAGGAAACAGACAGAGGGAGGTTAAGAATAGTATAGGAAATGGAGAAGCCAAAGAACTTATATGTATCACCCATGGACACGAACTAAAGGAGGGGAGTGTAGGGGAGGGTGTGCAGGGTGGAGGGGAATAAAGGGCAGAAAAATGGGACAACTGTAATAGCACAATCAATAAAATATATTAAAAAATATATAAAAGTGCAACTCTGTAAAAAATGGAAAAATGTATAAGAGGGAACTGATAAACAGTAATAAAAGCTAGTATTTTTGAGAGCTACAAAATAAATAAATAAAAATAACATAAAATCAAACATTTTTTACAATTCAATGTACACCCCACATTGCTGTTAAACTAACAATTTATAAATACACATCGAGTGGTTGTGTATTTATGCATGACCAAGAGCTGGACATAGCTGCTTGCTTGTTTTTAATGAAAAGTTGGACCCATACTTCATAGTAACATGAGAGCTTGATGTCTCAGGAATTTGGAGGTGTTTCTAGATGGGCCATGTAGAAATCATCAAAGGTGAGGGCAACAGGGGGAGATGTGGTGGAGGGGGAGAACACCTTCTGGGTCTTAACCAGAATGAACAAAAATTTTTTTTTAAAGATTTTATTTATTTATTTTTTGAGAGAGGGGAAGGGAGGGAGACAGAGAGGGAGAGAAATAGCAATGTATGGTTGCCTCTCACATGGCCCTCACGGGGACCTGGCCCGCAACCCAGGCCTGTGCCCTGACTGGGAATCGAACCGGGACCTTTTGGTTCCCAGCCCGCGCTCAATCCACTGAGCTACACCAGCCAGGGCAGAATGAACAAAATTTGGATGGACAAGTCATGGAGGACGAAGCTTCCTATCTGATAGAATGGTGTAAACCTGCGTGGGGCTGAAAGTGCAACCAGTGTGAGGTCAGTGCATGGGACAGAGTGCTCTCATAGTAGATAACTGCCCCTGCTAATACACACATATACCCAGCCCGAAAACAGCACCACATGCAACTAAATTGAGGGTGATTGGGTTGGTTGATGTGAAAATTTCTGGTGTGGCTAGTAGTTTGAAATGTTTACCTTAGGCATACTTTCTTTGTTTCTAATTTTAAAAACTTATTATAGCTCCACTGTAAAAAATATTATAATAAATATCTACAATGAACTGAAACATATCAAATATATCAGAATCTATGAGTTAATACTCGGCTGGTGTGGCTCAGTAGACTGAGCACCAGCTTGCAAACCGAAAGATTGCTGGTTGAATTCCCAGTCACAGCACATGCCTGGGTTGCCGGCCAGGTCCCCAGTAGGGGGCATGTGAGACGCAACCAATCGATGTGTCTCTTGCAGATTGATGCTTCTCTCCCTTTCTCCTTCCCTTCCCCTCTTTCTAAAAATAAATAAATAAAATCTAAAAAATAACCCCAAAATCTATGAGTTAATAAGATACTTAAAAACCTCTTACCTCCCCTGACTGGTGTGGCTTCATGGGTTGGGCATTGTCTTGCCAACTGAAAGATCACTAATTCGATCCCCCAGGGCACATTAATGTTTCTCTCCCTCTCTTTCTCGCCCCCTTTCCCTCTCTCTAAAAATAAATAAAATCTTAAAAAAAAAAAACCAAAAGCCCTTACCCTCACAAACGGGAAGTACATACACAAGGTATTTGTAAGAGCAAAATACTGGGAACACCTAGATGCTCCTCCTTTGGGTACAGCTAAGTGGGCAATGGTTAAGCTGCACGATGCAGCACCATGGAGCCAGGAGACAAATGATGAACAGCTCAGCAAACTGACACAAGGGAATTCCGGGAGAGATCGCTAAGTAAAGAAAGAACAGGACAGCACATGCAGTGTGCTGCCTTCTGTAACACACACACACACACACACACACACACACACAGGAATCTGGCCATGGGCAGACCCATGGAGAGTGCCAAAGGGACAGTCTGCAGAGGAGATCAAGCAGAAAGTGGACGAGGCCCCAGCACAGAAGCCACAACCAGAAGAGAGTTGTTTCAGAGACCAAGGAGAAAGCAGGGGCACCAGGCTGCCTGTCAATGACTTGGTCACGGGTGACCTCAGGAGATCAGGGTCAGTGGGGACACCTGGGTTGACAGCCGGGCAGTAGCAGGTCACATGTACGTCGATGGTAACAAGAAGCAAATAAAAAAGAGGGCTGCTGGAGGGGGTCAAGGTCAGAGGAGGACCTGTCTTTATGGACATTCCCAAGATAGAAGCATCCTGAGCATGGTGTTGCTGGGGCAAAGAGCTGGTGGAAGGTTCAGATCGAAGGCTGAGGACCCGGACCCGTGGAAACTGGGGCTGATGCTCAGTGGAATCTGATCAAGCTATGGGAGTAAGGTTCTGTGGACGGAGAGAGCGAGTAAAAGGAAGGCGGTTCAGTCCCCTGTCCCCCTCGCCCCGGCCCTCAGCCGTAGGGTTGGTGTTCCCTCAGCCCACCTCGGCAGAGACAAAGGCAACCTGGAACTGGCCTGTAGGTGATGGGAAATCGAAAACTGATCCATAAAGTAGGCATTCTTACTAAAAAGCACGAGAGTTGATGGAAAGAGAAAGATGTCATGTTTTGTTCCCTGACCCCTTTTAAATGTTTATTGATTTTACAGAGAGAGGAAGGCTGAGTGGGAGAGAGAAACATTGAACGGCCAACCCCACTCATGCCCCAACCAGGGGCTGAACCTGCTACCCAGGCTCATGCCCTGACTGGGAATCAAACCCAGCAACCCTCAGGGGTACAGGATGACGCTCCCACCAACTGAGCCACAGGCCAGGGCTTGTTTCCCTTCTTACAGCCAGTCCCAAAGGAGCACTAATCTTTCTTCCCATACTATCTGCACTTCATGTGCAACGGTGCAGACTAAACTTGCCACATCTGCGCCCTCTGCTGACCAAGTCAGGCATTGCTGGAGCTTTCACATCAGAAACACAGGAAGAATCCAGGAAAACCTTACCTTGAGATGGTAGAACATTCAATATGCCAGCCAGGTCTTCCGTTTCCCCAAGGAGAAGACCAAAATATTTCCTGGGGTTTAGCTGCCTTCCACAGGGCAAAGTCGCCAGCATGCCGCTTGTCAGAATCACCTGCCAATAACAAAGGTTGATCGAAGGGGGAGAGCCTAGAATGAACAAACCAAACCAACATCCCACAAAACTGAAGCACTGCCCAAAGATTCTGTTCCTTCTTATAAGTAACCTCACATTTCTCACTCATATGTTCTTTCTTTCCCCACATGATGGCTAGAAGGACTACTAAATACTTTTACCTAAAATATGCCAATAGTATGAGGTCTACCGGCAGTGAGTTCAGTTTCAGTAAGTTGAATAATGATTGGATTGAGATTTTCAAATACACACATAGGGATGCTTCTTTCTGAGCACTGTACTGATCTGAGCACTTTCATTCTTCCTTCGTCTGTCTTGTGAGAGAGCTGCATTTATCAGTAACTGAGTTTGAGTAACTTTTCAAAAGAAAAAACAGACAGCAAAAGGAAAACTATCAGAATATCAATCACTTCCAAAGAGTAAAGAGACTCAAACGAGAAAGGTTAGGTTATTGCTGAAGGTGGTACAATGAGCCAGTGTGGGGATCTCTTTAAATTCCAGAACTTGGAAGCAGCCAAGATCTCCTTCAGTCAGTGAGTGGATAAAGTGTGATACATCAGATAATGGAATAGTATTAGGTGCCAAAAAGAACTGAGCTATCAAGCCTTGAAAAGACATGAAGAAACCTTAAATGCATGTTCCGCATCTCCGAAAGGAGCCACGAGAATGGGCGACTGCGCTGTCTCCAGGGAGAAGAGCCGGAGGACCAGGCAGAAGTGGGGAGCAGACGTGTCCCATGCCGTGTGACCTTTATACTCTACAAGTTTCCTCTATTTGCAAAAGTGCAACTAAAGTTAAAACACAGCTGTGTTCAACTGGCTGGCACCATCACCGCCCCTGAGAGAGTGGGGGTCTCAACGGAGAACTGGGAAAGCAGAAGCCGAGTCTGTGCTTCAGCCCCACAGAACCCGACACGGGAAGCGAGGGTTGACCCACCCAGCTCTGCGACAGCACCCGGAGCCACACCGACGAGCTTGCCGTACTTGTCTCCTCGTGACTGCAGATCAAAGTAGACATTGCCTGTTTTATAAAGGTAATTATGAGTCCATCACTTCTCAGTCTTACATATCAGCATATAGTAAGCTTATGTATAAACTTAATAGCCAAAAGTAATTAGAATTTAAATATCAAATGTGACATCTGGCCTTCATTTGTCTCCCTTTATTCTATTTTAAAATCAAGGGTAACGCCACCAGCATTCTGTTTTAAAAGCATGCAAGTGGACACATCACCAATGTCCAGGTGTAGAAGCGACAACGCAAGGGTAAGTTCTGTGTCAAATGTTGAGGCAATTCTTTTTAACAAGAAAAAGGAAAAGTGGGTGTTATCATTGGCCTGCATTCGGCTCTGGCTTCACGTTACACACCAATCAACAAAGAAACCCTTTCCTAACTGGATACCCTCCAAGACTCCTTTTCACTTAGGTTACAAACATCTGCACACTCGAGCATTCCTGTGGCTGTCCTTTCACTGAAATACATGTGGTCCACGATTTTAGACCTAGGGTGCAAGATGACCTTCGCCACGAGGTCACCACACAGCCAGCGGCTGCCAGCCCTGGCCACTTACAACTATGAAGCACAAAGAGGCAGCGTGGGGAGGCGGTGTCACAGCTGGAGCTCTGGCAGGAAGCCGATGCTTAGATGCAGAGACCCCAGGTGACCCGGTTTTGCCTCGTCCCCTCAGTCCTTCCTCGGCACTCAGGGCTTATTATAAGCTGAGACAAACTGGTGAAAATGGGAGAAGCACTCTGGGATAAGTTGGAACGTAAACAACACTTGAAAATGCTTTAAAAGAGAAAGAAACTACTGCCTTTAATGGAAGAAAGAGTGTCTCCATACCTTTGTTTATGGGGAAATATATCACTTTGGTATCAATTTGCTGAACGAATTGTTTCTCCACAGATAGTTCCAAGATCAAATTACAACCAAGCTTTGTGAAACTGTCACAAAGTCCAAATTAATAGTTTCAGTAAATTAAATGTACTTTAAATTAATTTTAGTTATCATTATTAAAACTTTACAATAAAGCACAGTCATAAACAGCATTTATTCCTAAAGCATGCTTGGATAAGAATCTCTAAGCACCTCATGAACATGACTCAGTTTGCCTGGGTTCTGTGTCTTATTTCAAGTTACATGACAGCAGGGAAACAATTCCTGTATTTCTGGAGCCAATTCCAGTCCAGTCACCTAAGCCCTTTAAAACAAGTTTTTCTTGGAAACAAAATCTAAATATAGCAAATATGAGAAAGTAACAGATTGCAAATTCTTCTGTAAGCATGGACTACTGAGAAAGGCAACATATGTTTCCAGGGACCAGGGGGCCCCTCGAATGTATCCTGTGCTCCCAGGTAGGACCCTGAAAGGTGCTTCCACTCCAATAATCCCCATAAATTGTCTCCATTTTCATGCTTTGTACTTTGTTCCTACCTTGCAACAAGCATTGTAGTACCTGAACACCCCCAATCCTGGGCTGCGCACACTAATGGGTTATTTGCTAAGAGTGAAAGGTTTTTCTGGTCCAGGAACTGACAAAATGTGAATACATTAACAGCAAGCTGAGGCTGCTATCCATCATATGCTGCACAGATCTCAAAGCTGAGCGGGTGAAGTTCACTTTCAGCTACCGACAGTAGAGAAAACTTCCTGGGAGAGAAAAAGCTTTGGTCAGGGTTTGTGGGATGGCTGGGATTTAGATTTGGGAAGAGTGACTGGAAAGCAGGAGGTTCGGCTGAAAACCATGCCGCGTCGTTGAGGCAGCAAAATGCCAGAATGCCAGTCTCTCCCTGAGGACACCAAATAAAAGGCAGCAGTTCCGAAACCAGCTCAGCTCTACCGGAAGGAAGTGGTCACGCCAATCCAGAGGACAACGGGCCTGGTCAGCCTCTTCAGCAAGGCCACAATGAAGGGAACAAAGTGGGGACTGTCTCAAGGAGATGAAAGGGACACAGCCACGTGCAACAGGTGACCTGCATTAAATCAAGACGTGGGGAGGCGGGAAACAACAGGGTAAGCGTGCATATGCAGAGGACGTGGGATGCTCTTAGGGAACTGTCCACTGTTTCAGGTCTAATAATGGCGATGTCTTTTACTCAGGGACCCGTGTGGACGTGTCAAGTGCCTCAGGTGTCGGGATGCCCACAGCTCCCTTTCACTGGTCCATCGAACACAGCAGGCCCACCCAAGGAGACGACTGACTGGGGACCAGACTTCGACAAGAGTGGGCCTTCAGAGGCACTGGCACTGTCCTCAGCTTTTCTAGGAAACACTGTAAACCAAGTTGCAAGAAGACTCAGAGAATACCTGCACACCTGCCATATAAAGCCAACAATTGTTAGGGTTATGCCACATTTGCCTTAACTAGACTAGCTCTCCAGATGGTCGTCTCTTTCCGTGACTGTGGTGAATATTTTTTAAATGAATCTATGCAGCTGTTTTTTGCAAAGAGGATAACCGTAGGAAAACCTCACAACTGTAGGAATCACATTGAGAGAGACAGTAAAACATTTGGCATATTCCAACAACTCATAAATACATTTCCAGTTTTTCAAAGTCATATCAGTATTACCCAACAACCAGCATTTATAATATAACGCCCACCTTTTGCTGTGGAATAAGCATGCCCGTTAGCAATTATTCCTTCAATGAAAGAAATGATCTGAGGGATATTTTCAGTTACCCTCAAGTACACTGTGGGTGGGAGAACCTGAAAGAAAGAACAAGAGAGATGACTGTTTCCACAGTTCAAAAGGGTAACTCAGCCACTACTGGCTTCCATTGTTCAAGCTTCTTTTCTTCATGGTAAGAAGAATCAACACCCCACTTTACCTTCAAGGCTGCCATATCTTGCTTAAAATCTTCTTCATAAAGATTGGCCAGAGAAGCAGGTGATACCTTCATCTGCAAAGAGATTAGATGAGCCTATTAGGAAATCTGGAGCATTCACAACAGAACCACGCGGAGGCACCACTGGCTCCCGCGTGGGAGGGCTGGGCCACGTGGCCTCGTCGTGGCTTGGCCTCAGTTTGGCATGTCTGCTCACAAAAAAGGGCATGTAGTGTAATCTAGTGAACAAACAGAACTAACAAGGAACGTGGGGACAGACTCATAGACGAAGAGCAGGATGACAGCTGGAGGGTGGGGCGAGGTTAGGGATGGAGGGACTGAGCAAAAAGGAAAAAGGACTCATCGACGTGGACAACAGTGTGGTGATTGCTGGCGGGGAGGGGAGTGAAAGGAGACTAAACAGTAACAAAAAAAAAACGTTAGCGCAGTAGGTAGCGCGTCAGTCTCATAAACAGTAACAAAAAAAATCACAATAAAGATTAAATTTTTTAAACTAGATGGCTGGAGCCCCCCTCTCCCCAGCACATACATACAAAGGGCATTTAATTTTAGGTAGCCAACTTATTCTAGTAGCTTAGCTAGTCAAAAAGTTCTGTTGACCCTGTTTTCTGGTTAGAGAGAAAAAAGGAATAAACAATGTCATGATTTCCATTATATAACTCAAAACAGAAACTAAAACATATAAAAAGCCTCCGTTTTAACCCTGGCCGGGTAGTTCAGTTGGTTAGAGCATCATCCCAATACACGAAGTTACAGGTTTGATCCCCAGTCAGAGCACATACAGGAATCAAACAACGAATGCATAAATAAGTAGAGCAACAAATCAATGTTTCTCTCTCTCCCTTCCTCTCTCTCTAAAATCAATAAATTTTAAAAAATGGTTTTCTAAAAAACCTGTTTTTCTAGAATAGGGGCAGGCCAGATCAATCTTTTGTATGTAATAACCAGGAACTTGAGTTCCTACTCTATAACTTACTCCTCAGGAAGCAAAAGTAAACAAGTCAAAAAAAAACACGAGAGAGGAGATCTCTAAGAAATATTGAGCCCGGTTGGTGTAGCTCAGTGGATTGAGCGCGGGCTGGGAACCAAAAGGTCCCGGTTCGATTCCCAGTTAGGGCACATGCCTGGGTTGCAGGCCAGGTCCCCAGTGGGGGCCATGTGAGAGGCAACCATACATTGTTCTTTCTCCCTCTCTTCTCCTCTCTCTAAAAATAAATAAAATCTTAAAAAAGAAAAAAAAGAAATATTGAAAAGCCATACAGCGCACAAATATAGAAGAAAAAGAAAAAAAAGAAATATTGAAAAGCCATACAGCGCACAAATATAGAAGAAAAAGAAAAAAAAGAAATATTGAAAAGCCATCACAGCGCAACTGTGATGGGTGTTCAATACCACAGGGCCATGGCTGGGCTCGGGGGGACAGGCAATGCCCCGCCATGAACGGACGTCGAACTCTGAATACAGCACATATGGGGGCGCACAGCTGCTGCCCCAGAGCTAGAGGGGGCTGGCACCAAAACTCGGCTTACAAAAGCAGTCCTTACCTTCCAGTGGAAAAACACTCCCAGGACGGTGCCTAACTGCTGAGCCCGTGAAGTGGCCTGGGAGCCGCTGGAACTCAACCAGCAGCTGCAGCGTCTGCTTCGTGCTCGGTCCCCCTCTTCCCCTCTCCTCCCCAAACTTGAGAAGTACAGCTCCCATGTTATGACAGAGAAACTTCAGCTCCAGAATATTAGAAACTTTCTCAAGTGAAACAACACCGTGAAACCACCACTTTCCTAGCTCAGGGCCCTGAAGGAGCAATCAGCCTAGAAACCGTGACCAATGAACATTTACTGAAGGAAGAAATCTGGTGGATGAAGTGTAGCTGCCCCAGTGCCTTTCTGGCTGTGTGGCCTTGGGCAACACCAGACCTCTGTGCCTTAGGCTTTCTCGGCAACATGAAGATACGCAACCCCAGCTAATGATCCTTAGATTGCTGAGAGACTTCAGTGTGCAAAGAGAAAGTTAACACCCTGAATGGGGGGGGGGACGTTAATATCGCTATTGAAGAGATAAAACACCTAGCACCTAGACGTAGTTGGTGATCAGTACACCTTAGTCCTTTTCCTATGGCGCAGCTCTGTAGCATTCCGTGTTATTTTTCACTTTGGAAGCTTCAAATACAGTGCAGTTTTGGACCTCATGGTTAGCTTGTATTTAATTATCTGTAGTTTTGTTTTCTGCATAGGAAAGTCACTCCCAGGGAACGTGAATGACATAAGGGCGCCCAGGACTGGCCTCCCTCCCAGAAGGCAAACACCGCCGCCAGTTGTCTCGGGAGCAAGACCGTGGTCCTACACGTATTTGTCTCCTCTTCTTGAAACGCAGCACCTTCCACACTCGCCTCCACCTGGCTTCCCTCTCCAGCAACAGTGTTCCAGCCCTGTCCACACAGAGCACAGGGAGCCACCACCTTCCCTTCAAAGGCTTGCTGACATTCCAGCAAGTTCATGGACAGACAGTTCAGGAGCTTTTACTCACCAGTCCTCTTCAATCACTCTCTCGTCTCTTACTGAGACACGCACGACCACACACATCACTTCCCACCGGGCAAATCAAATCCATGTCTGAGCTGTAGACCGAGATGTAAAACCACAGAAGGTGTTTGCTAACTGCTGCCAACTGCCTTCTGCAGAGGGTGTGCCAACCTGAACCTGGCCCGCCGAGCACGTAGGTGTCCACTTGCCACGCCTTCACCTGCACGGTGAGAGCACACCTCCAGATTCTATCAACAGGAAGGCTAAGAAGTGCTTTCTCGTTGTAATTTCATTGTAATTTGGACTTCTCTTATTTCGAGTGAGCTTGAACATCTCACATGTTTACAAACTATTCGTATTGAATGATTTGTAATTACCCATACCTACCCATGTTTCTATTGCATTGTAGGTCTTTTCTTGTAGAAAGTAGTTTTATATAAAAGAAAGTAACCTTTTATCTCTGATGTGAATTTCAATTTTTTTCAGTCTTTAAACTTTATGGTTATTTTATGGCATGTAGAAAATTTTATTTTAATATTTAGCAATCTTTTATATTTCTCAACCTTTTCCCACAAATGGCTTCTGGGTTTAAAAACAAACTTAGGAAAGCCTTCTCCAGTATGAGGCTATAAAAGTGCCCCAAGGTTCTTTTAGTAATTTGTGGTTTCATTTCTTTTACATTAAATCTCTGATCTGCCTTGAATTTGGTAGTGAGGCATATGTCCAACTTCGGTTTATTTTTTTCCCCAGATGGTTACCCAACTGTCTGTCAATACTTTTTACTGAATAATTCATCTGTTCCCCACTGATTTGAAATATCATCTTTATTATAAAACAAATTTCCATTATTTATCTATTTCTGGACTTTCTAGTGTGTTCCATTATCTGTCTATTCATGTATCTATCTACACAAGAACATTTAATTTCACAATCTTTGCAGAGACAGAAAGCAGATCGGCGAATGCTCAGGGTGGCGGGGAGGGCAGGAGGGAGGGATGGCAAGGGACAGCGGAAGCTGTCGGGGGTGATGGATGGAGTGTTCACCATCTCAACATTGGTGACGGACTCACAGGTGTGCCAGTGTCAGCATGCTGCACGCCTCGTGTGCACTGCATGCTACTGAAGGTGAGTCCATTCTACCTCAGTAAAGCTGTCCCCCCCAAAAGGAAAGAATATGTGAAAACAAAAAATTGTCTATAGCTTTTAAAATACATTTTAATATTTGGCCCTGGCTGGTACAGCTCAGTGGATTGAGCGTGGGCTGGGAACTGGGGGGTCGCCGGTTCAATTCCCAGTCAGGGCACATGCCTGGGTTGCAGGCCAGGTCCCCAGTGAGGGCCATGTGAGAGGCAACCATACATTGCTGTTTCTCTCCCTCTCTTTCTCCTTCCCTTCCCCTCTCTCTAAAAATAAATTTAAAAAAATACATTTTAATATTTGGTAGAACTATCCCCCTTTAAATACTCTTCTTTTACAGGCTTTTCCTGGCTATTCTTGCATTTTGCTGTCCCATCTGAACTTTAGAATCAATTTGTCTAGTTCTAAAACGGGGGGGATAATATGGACGGACACACACACACACACACACACACACTCTTTTAAGTAACTTTTCGAGTACAACATTGCCTGAACAAGTAACACATGTGGCTTCTTTAGCCACATGGGTGACAATGAGCTGGACAAGGGATGCCATCTATTGCTGGCCTTAGGGGAGAGAGAGAGAACCATATTCTAAAAGTAAAATTTTCAAACTTTATTTTTAAGTAGCTGATCACAGCTACTCTCATTCACTTTCCAGGAAAATGATGGGAGGACGCAGGTGCGGAAATGGAGTCCTCGTCCTTGTGTGTCCAGATCACTGGCCCGCGCTCCCCTGCGGTCAGACATCATTCCAGGTCAGCTCTCTCCCTGGCAGGAGACCCTGCTGGTCGGGGCCTCAGCTCTCAGACAGAGTGTCCAGCCCGCCTCCGGAAAAGAAGGCCAATGTAGGCCAGTGTTTTGAAGCACAAAAAGAATAACTTTGGCTTGACTTACTTTGACGTGTTTATTAAGACTTTTCTTAATACAAAATGTGGCTGTGCAAACACACCATGCCTCTTAATTCTTATCCCCAAAATCCTCTAGCAGTTTGTATTCCTGGCAAAGTATAAAACTGTGCCGAAAATTAAAGTCAAGGGAGTGATTATGAAAAGTGTAATATTATAATTTAAAATATTTTAAAAGCAAGCGTTGGAGCAGATGGCACAAGGGATATTGCCATCATTAAAACAGCTTGCGTTAGATAATAAGAATGGCCTGTTTGCTAGATACAAAAAAACAAACAGGTTTCCATAGCTATGTGTTTCAGATACATGGTTTACCATCTTAAAGATACTATTTTGAGAACAAAAAAACTATTCGATGCCATATTAGCATCTTGATGTGTAATAAATATGAAAATTTTCAGGTGTCAAAAATTAAGCACTCTTTATATTTAGGATCTTTAAACCAATTTTTCCAAATTTTCATATTCTGAGTATTATAAAAACTTTTTAAAGAGATTTTATTTATTTATTTATTTTTTTGAGAGGGGAAGGAAGGGAGAAAGAGAAACATCAATGTGTGGTTGCCTCTTGCAGTCCCCTACTGGAGACCTGGCTCTCAACACAGGCATGTGGCCTGACTAGGAATTGAACCAGTGACCCTTTTGTTGGCGATCCGGTGCTCAATCCACTGAGCCACACCAGCCAGGGCTATCTCTAAGAGATCACCTCTCTTAGAAATTTTTTTCTCAGCCAGTGCTATAGAAATTTTTTTAAATAACAATCAATGCCTCCTGCTGGTATCTGTGAAATCCTGTAAATAACTCATCATTCTTGCTGCATTTATTGCTCCCTGCTGCCCCCTCTTTCCTAAAACCTGCCCCTCCCTGGCTCTTCACCACTCTGGGGTCCAGCCACAGTCCTGCCTGCCCCCTCCCAGCACATCCCCCCAGTTCCTGTCCCTGACTCCCCACCACCCGCGTTCTTTCCCCCGGGGCCCCTCCCAGAGCCTGACTAGTCTCCAGCTTCCCACCAGCTGCGCTCCCACAACTTTCAGGTCGACAGCTGCGCCTCTGATCTCGAAGATTCTCAGCAGACCCCAATGCGCCAAGGGCAAGGACACGTCTGCGCTATCTCAGGTTCCAGCCGAGTGCGATGACAGGTGAAACACTGACCTGCTCACCTTCCTTCTTAACTGACAAGCATTTCCAAAGGCCACCTCTGCTGCGGTGTCACTTCAAACTGCTCATTCCCTCACTCCACCAGAGATCACTAATCTCTCTGTCATTTCCATCCCAAATCCAGCCAGGGAGGTCGACGTCAATCACAGACCATCGTCTCTTCCTGTGTCAGGGTGACCATGCACTACCGCTGGCGGGGTGCTGTGAGGCCGGCTGCCGCAGACACAGACAGGCTCTCTAGCTTTCCACCACCAGCTTCCCTTCCAGATCGGCCCTTCACTCACCCCAGTGGCCATGTTAGTGTGTCACAACCTCACCTCCAGGGTAGTCACATGTGCCCAAGGACACAAAACACAGGTGTGGAATTTGGACATGGGGCAGAGACAAAAATGAATGTTGACGAAGGCTAAAACCAAACTGTTCTAGAGAACCAGGGGTGGGGTGACAAACTCAAAATGCTAGCACTACCCCGTCTTCACTTCTAGCCCTGCGATGCCTTCTTTCTGACACCAAACATGTGGTGTCTTTCCCAACAGCACCACTTCCCTAGATCCCTGAGTCTAGTGGGGTGTCGTACAATTGAATGCTCTTCCAAAACCAACTGCTGGCGTTAGCACAGGCCCCGCAAATTAAAGGATCAGTCCCAAAAGACTGCCCCTGCTTCAGACACCAGCTGCAAATGGTGGTCCCCAGGCCACTTGTATTTCTACCCAATGACTAAAAATTGAGGGGGCTGATAGAATGAGCCACACAACTCAGGAAAGCACTCACTACCACACGTTTATGATGAAGGACACAGCTCAGGACAGCCAGATGGACAAGATGCATAGAGTGAGGTATGGGGAAGGGGCGAGGCTCCCATACCCTCTCAGGACATGCCACCCTCCACCCTCAACCCAGCACCTCCCTGTGTTCACCAGCGCTGAAGCTCCCAAGCCCTGTCCTCTGGGGTTTTACGGAGACTTCGTTACTTGGGAGGGTTGATTAAATCATTGGTCCTTGGAGATCAAGTCCATCTCGGGCCACTCACTCTCCCCTCCCAGGAGGCAGGGGTAGAGGAATGAGGGTGGGAGTGAAACTTTCTAACTCATGGCTTGGACTTTCTGGAATGGCCCCCCACCCTGAAACCAACCAGGGGCCCCAGACACCAGTCATCTCATCACGCTACAGAGGCCATTACACTACTCCAGAATCCCATGGAGTCGGGAACTCCGTGCCAGGAGCCACAGACAAAGACCAAATATGTATTTTTATTACACCATAGCCCTGAGCTCACTGAACTTCTGATTTTTACAACCAGGTTGGTTTGAATTTCTTTAGGTACCTCAAACTCACCCTTGCTCTCCTCTCAAAGTCTGCTCTCTGAGACATGCCCTCTTTCTGTGCATGGCTCCCACTGACCCCTCCCAGTGGCCCCATTTCCAGTCCCATCCTCCCCACCCCCAGAATGAGCCCTTTCCAGTGGACCAAACAGATCCTGTGCGAGAATACCCTGAGAGCCTCCAGAAGGACACCCAAGTCCTCAACACACCATCTAAGCCCAGGATGCCCCACTAGCTCTCCAGCATCACCTGCAAGCCCCCAAACGTTCGCAAAACAATGGTTTGATTGGTTCCCAGAAAGAACACACTCCTTCACACCCCTGCCCCGCCTTTCTTCATGCCCTTCCCTCTACCTAGAATGTTCTTACCACTCTTGCTCTTCATGTGTCGACCCCTTCCTAATGCTTAAGATCCTGGGTGGGCTACCCTCCTCAATTAAGTCATTTCTGAATTCCAGGATAGCTGGGTGATCTTCTTTGCATCTCTATATCAGGACGTATAAAATAACCTATGTCACACTCAGAGCACCTGTCTGTAGGTCCTTCTGCCTCACCGGACACCAGCTCCAAAAGAACAGGAACTGCCTTCCTTACTTCTCTTTGCCAAAGCCAGGCACAAACAAGTCTGACCCCGGTGTTGAGTGGACGCTCAGGGCCAGTTCTGGAAATGGAAATCGAGTGTACTGCAAGGAACTCGATGCAATGAGGAAACCGCCCAAACAAAATCGATATGGGAACCCCCACCTCTCTAAAATGATCCAATCTTACGGGGAGTGACAAAAGTTATCAAACAAACTGCTCATCCTTGAATCTAGTGGTTCCACTTGGAAAGAGTATTTACAGAAACAAAAAAAGATGTTCATCGCAGCACCATTTTTAACAGCTAGAAACAACACAGAGCTGATGGTGGGAGATGTGGGGAAATTGCTAAATAGCCGCCCATGGGGGAATGCTGTCTAGTTATTGAAAAGGCAAGTCAGTAGAAAATAGGAGAATGTGCTTTCTACAAAATAAATTAGAGAAAATAGCAGAATATGAAAGTAAGCTAAGAGTCCAAAAAACAAAGCTGGTAGATTATGATATGTCCACGTGATGGGATGTTATAAGGCTATTTTAAAATGTTCAAGAATATTTAAAAACATAAACGAACTCTCAAAATACAGTAAATATAAAAAACAAACTGTAAAGCAATCCAAAGCATAAACTGGTTTTCTGAAAAAATACTATATATATGTACATACATTTTATAAAATTATAGTAATGTGAAGAACTCAATGTAGTTTTTTCCAGTAAATTAGATAATTTAACAATTATTTATAGCTCTTTAGAGATCATTGTTAAAGTTGCCAATTATAAAAAGCAGAAGAAGTGAAACTTTGAAAGTAGTCTTTTCAAAGTATAACTAACCGTATAACTGTTCATTTAATCCCTCATTAGAATTCCCCACCCAAAACTTACTTTAAATGTCACAGGAGATATAAGAGAAGTACTCTGTTCACTTAACAAATGAGGACATTACACCCCATGGGAGGCGAATTTCCCTAGCCCAAAAGTGGCCTTTTGACTTCCCTCTGTAAAGCAGGAGTAAGGCATTTACCTTGGGAGCTGACAAGTCGGGAGGCCCCCAAAGAATAAGGCAATTCATTACAGGCTTCAGGGACCAAAATCAAATAGACCTGAACTTCCTTTACCAGGACAAAAAGATCCCTCTGGTGGCCTATCAGAGTCCACTCATCGGGACATGTGTGGACAGTAAGATGGGAAAAGTACTTGTGAAACACAAATAAGAAAAACTGTCACTCAGAGGTCAGATACAATCTTCAATACTCACTTCATTGGCCCTTTTAATGATCTTATCATCCACATCTGTGATTCCCATCACCATGATGATATTGCATCCAAAAACCCTGGTTAGGATCCTTCGAATTATATCAAATCTAACATATGAACTGAAAGAAAAAACAATGTTAGGATGCTTTTAATACACAGAGTCATCATGGTGATACTTAAAAATGAGTGCATTACATTTCAACACGCTGCTTCCTAACCTCACATTCGGAATATCATCGACAGTTCAAGTGCAGCCGGAAAAAGGAAGCGACTTTACTGACTGGTCCCCACTGGTTCTCACAAGAAATTGACACAAGTACTGCCTCAGTCAGGATACATGTTAGCATTTTTAATTTTAGAGCTGTTGTTCAAGTGAGTTTACATCTATTTAATTGTATAAAACTTTATTCATAACACAATCTCACTAGGTAGTTAAAATACTGAGACATTTACCATTCGTCATGCTCTCCAATAAACTATAATGTTTTACTACGACAAAGAGAATAACAAATACTTACAAATCAAAACAAATACAATCCTATTAAACTATGCAAGATTACTAAGAAATGTGAACACTATTACAGAATATTACAGTATTTTTCGGACTATAAGATGCACTTCTCCCCCCAAATTTGGGAGGAAAATGGGGGTGCGTCTTATAGTCGGAATGTAGCTTACCTGAGTTCTGTTTACATTTACATTGGTGAAATATTATGTTATTTACATTATTAAATATTTTTCCACATTTTTTGCTTCAAAATTTTTTTCCTATTTTCCTCCTCTAAAACCTAGGTGCGTCTTATGGTTCAGTGCATCTTATAGTCCGAGAAATACGGTACAACACCAGCTTATTGGTAGACTATACTGGGGAAACTCAAACTTATAAAACTGAACTTTCAAAATCCATTAAGACCCATTCAAAATCTCAAGAAGCTGGTTTCCCACAAAAGCAAAGTTAAAATTTAATCTCGTGTTCATCTTTGTGTCCACATGGCCCCTCTAACTTTGAATTAAAAAAATCATTTTCCCTTGCAAATGAGCCCCGTAATTGTATCCCTTAAATCTCCCACAGTCACTCACCCCAAACACAGCTGAGTCCAAAGCCCTCCATTCTAGTGCCAAAACTATCTCAAAAACTTTGCTAAGATATTCAACCTTTTAAAGCCTGGGGCTGCTTATTATATTGTAAACTGGGCAAAATTCAACTACCCATAGGGCTGTTATGCGTAGTCTTAGTGCAGCACAAATTCCAACAAGCATGAACTATTATCACCTTCATTCATTCTGAGTAAGAAAAGACTCTACGAGACATAAGATTTAAGAGAAAAAGTTAACAAGTACCTAAAACAGTGATTTTCAACCAGTGTGCCATAAGAATGTTTAAAACAGGCAATACCTGACTATTTAGTCAGGGGCACTGACCACTTTTCCCTTAGATGTCAAATTAAGAAAATGACAACAGCCAACACAACAATAGCCATCTGGTGTGAATAAGTCAAAATTATACCTATTTTTTTGTCAGATCGGCAAAAAAATATATATATTTTTTGGTGTGCTGCAGAATTTTAGTAATTAGCTTATGTGTGGCACGAGATGAAAAAGGTTGAAAATAGCTGACATAAAGTAGTGGAAACAAAAGCGAAGTCACATGCTTGGCCCAGAGGAGCTCAGGGCCTGCAAGACTCTGAGACACTGCAGAGGGGCTGCTCCGCAGGAACCACAGGAGGCTGCATGGTAGAGGGGGCAGAGAATGCAGACTCAGCCCATCTGCCTGCTTCATTAATTCCCCTCGCAGGACCTGAGACTGGGTGTGTTAGCTCTCTGCACTGTGGTATCCCCATTTGTAATTTGGAGATAATAATAGCACTGCTATGAAGAATAGACACAAAGACCAATGGAACAGAATTGAGAGCCCAGAAATAAAACTACACATATGTAAGCAAATAATTTTTGACAAAGAAGCCAAAAACATACAATAGAAAAAGAAAGACTCTTCACACAAAAATTAACTCAAAAATGAAACAAAGAGCTAAACATAAGACCGGAAATAATAAAATACATAGAAGAAAACATTGGTACCAAACTTATGGACCTTGAACTTAGAGGGAATTTTACAAATTTAACCCCAAAGGCAAGGGAAGTAAAAGCAAAAACAAATGAATGGAACTATGTCAAACCAAAAACTTCTGGACAGCAAATGAAACCATTATCAACAAAAAGGCAACCAACCAAATGGGAAATGACTTTTGCAAACAACACCTCTGATAAGGGGTTAATATCCAAAACTCATACAACTCAACAACAAAATAACAAACAATCCAGTTGGGCAGAGGACCTGAACAGACACTTCTCCTAAAAAGACATGTAAATGCCAACACGTATAGGAAAAGATGCTCAACTTCACTAGCTATTAAGGAAGTACCAATCAAAACCACAATGAGACACCACAACACATCTGTTAGAACAGCTATTGTCAACAAGTAACAGCAAGTGTTGGAGAGGTTGTGGAGAAAAAGGAATCCTCATACACATTGCTAGCAGGAATGTAAATTGGTACAGCCACTTTGGAAAACAGCATGAACGTTCTTCAAAAATTAAGAACAGAGCCCTGGTTGGTGTAGCTCAGTATATTTGCCTGGTTGGTGCGGCTCAGCCTGAGAACCAAAGGGTTGCTGGCTCTATTCCCAGTCAGGGCACATGCCTGAGTTGTGGGTCAGGTCCGCCATGGGGGTACACAAGAGGCAACCACACATTGATGTTTCTCACCCTCTCTTTCTCCTTCCCTTCCCTTCTGCCTAAAAATAAATAAAATCTTGAAAAGAAATTAAGAATAGCCCTGGCTGGTGTGGGTCAGTGGATTAAGAGCTGGCCTGTGAACCAATGGGTCACTGGTTCAATTCCAATCGAACATGTCTGGGGCACAAGCCTGGGATACAGGCCAGGTTCCCAGTAGGGGGCACATGAAAGGCAACCATACATTGATGTTTCTCTCCCTCTCATTCTCCCTCCCTTCCCCTCTCTCTAAAAATAAATAAACAAAATCTTTTAAAAAATTGAGAATAGAGTTACCATATGATCCAGCAATCCCTCTTCTGAGTAGCTATCCACAAAGTTTGAAAATATTTATTTATAAAGATACGTGTATCCCTATAGTCAGTGCAGTAGCATTCACGGTGACCAGAACATGGGAACAACCAGCAACTGAAATGTCCTTTGATAGAGAGTTAGATAAAGAAGATGTGCTACATATATATTTGCAATGGAATACTACACAGCCATCAGAAAAGATGAAATATGGCCATTTGCAACGACATGGGTGGATCTTGAAAATGTCGTGCTAAGTGAAATAAGTTGGATGGAAAGTCAAGAACCATATGATTTCACTTATATGTGGGATATAAAACTAAACGCAACAAATGAACAAACAAGACAAACCAAAGATAACTCACAGACACAGACAACAGTGGGGTAGTAGCAGAGGGGAAGGCTGTGTGTATGTGTGGGGGTGGATGTAAAAAAGGGTGAAGTGGGTCAAATACATGGCGGCAGAAGAAGATTTGACTGAATGAACGCACAATGCCATATACAGATGACAGATTACAGAATTGTACATCGGATACCCATGTGATTTTGTTAACCAACGTCACCTCAATAAATTTAATACAATTAAAAGTAAAATAATAGCATTGCCACCTGGTGTTATTAGAATTATATTGGCTGGTGTTTGTAAAGCATCTAGTACAGTGCCTGCCACATAGCAAGTGTTATCTGTGCCTGTTAAGTATATGTATATTTTTAAAAATAGAGGCTGGTGTGGCTACCTAGTGATGAAACTGGAGTGACATGAACCTGGTAAGTAAATAGGGACAGACCTGTAGAACCACAAAGATGTCCTTAGGACTCCGAACATCATCTTAAGAGTAGGGGAGCTACTCCTGACCATCCCTGACCTCAAGATCGCCCAACCTTTTAGAAATCGTGTAGTACTTAGGTCTTCTACCTCGAAGGGGCAGCTTGAACTGAATGACTCCACTTGACAAATGAGTTCTATCTCACCAGCAAAGCTTCCATAGTGGTTATCCTTGAGTGAGGGATCAGGGAAAGAAGAGATGAAGGGAGACAGAGAGGAGGATTGGGTGTTGATAACATTCTGTTTCTCCATCTAAGAGCCAGGAACATTCAGCTATACACTTGAGATTTTAACTCTTTTCTGCATTTGTAAGGGCAAATACAAATTATGACTTAGAGGCTTGACTGTCTGGTTGAATGTAAGAGAAGAGACTTTCCTCACTCCCCCTTGCCTTTCAGAATGATTTCCTCAGTCCTTTTAAAACATATGTATGTAAATCGTTTTAATGACTAAATAAGTCTCTGTCAGCCTCACAACTCAGGAAAGTTTCAAGGACCTGGAAGCCATCTCTTTACAATGAAGTCATCAAGGAAAACAACGCTCTATCTCCCAATGGGAGGAAATGGGCCTAACTTGTCACTAGACTCCACACTGCACACCCTGCCTAAACTAGTGGTATCCACTTAGCTTTGTAGAAGAGAACAATTTCTTTCTGCCTTTGCAATCATTTTAGCAGGTTGCCTATAATGTGCATCTCATTCTGGTTTCATACTTACTCAATAATAAAATTGTTTTCTGCCCTGGCTGTTGTGGTTCAGTGGATTGAGTGCTGGCCTGTGAACCAAAGGGTCACTGGTTCGATTCCCAATCAGGGCACATGCCTGGGTTGCCAGCCAGGTCCCCAATAGGAGGTGTGTGAGAGGTAACCACACATTGATGTTTCTCTCCCTCTCTTTCTCCTTCCCGTCCCCTCTCTCTAAAAATAAATAAGTAAAATCTTTTTTTAAAAAATTGTTTTCTTTCTCTTCTGCCATTGAGGAGAGATTTTTTCCAGTTGGGAGATTATTGTTTTTAATATTTCACCAACATACTTTATATTTAAATAAAGAGGTAAAATATGCTTTTTATAGTTAATGGTAAATCAACCCAAAGTGAAGAAAAAAGTGATTCCTAGACCATTTATTTTGTCAAAATAACAAAACACAGAACAGTTCAGATTTTGCTGCATGATATATTGTTTTTTAAAAATGTGTACGAAGTTAATGTAACTTTTAGTTTTGATCCGAACAAGTTAAATTATGTACAAGAGAACATACAATATATTAGGGAAGGTAGCAATTTTGACAATGAGAGAGCAAGCACAGAGGTCCAATATACACCGGGTCTAACACAGCTCCAATACTTCCTACATGTGTGACCCCTGGAAGGTTACTTGTTCTCAATAATTGTTGATCCCTTACCACACAACACACTTCAGGTACTGTGTTAAGCAGCAATCTCGTAAAACTGTGAAGATTCAAAACAATGGAAATTCCTGGAGGACTTCTAGTCAAGGTGGCGGCATAGGTAAACCCAGCTCGCCTCCTCACGCTACCAAATGAAAATTACAACTATAGAACAACTATAATTCAGAACTGTCAGAAATCAAGTTGAATGGAAGTCTGGTAACTACAGAATTAAAGAAACCACATCCATCCGGCAGGTGAGGAGGCAGAGATATGGAACATGCCGGTCCCACATCCACGTGTGGTAGATAAAAATTTGGGAGGGATATCTTGGGGGTGAGGAGTCCTAGCCCAACACCAGGACCCCCATCCCAAAGTTCTAGTGCCAGGAAGATAAGTCCCCACAACATCTGGCTACGAAAACCAGTGGGGATTGGGTTGGTGGAAGAAAGTTCTAGAGTCCCAAGCAGTTCCTCTTAAAGAACCCACGTACAGACTTAGACCCAATCACTCTGAGCTCCAGCACCAGGGTAGCAGTTTGAAAGGCACCAGGGGCATACAGGAAGGAAATGAAGTATCTGGCATCAAGGTGAGAGCTTTCTCCCAGACAGAAAGTTGGGCAGAGGCCATTGTCCCTCTTCTGAACCCTCCTGTCACAGAGCCACAGAGCAGGCAGGCGGGTGCTACATCTGAGGCTCCATCAACCTAGGTAACACTGTTTGTCCTGCCCTGGAGATCCCCTGAGGCTCCATCCCACCCAATTTATGAGCCTACCCAAGCTGTTAACAGTGGCTTTTCCATATGAATGTTGGGTTTTTGCTCATGCTTCACAACTTCCCAAATGCTCTCAAACAAGCAACAGTAAGCCTCAATGAGGCCCCAGCCCCTGCACTTTTTGCTAAGTGGCCCCAGGCCCAACACTAGAAGCATCCAGCCTAGATTCACAGCTTGGCTTTGCCTGGGAACCTCCAAGTCCAGCATAAGTAGCAGCCACCTCAGATTCTTTATAGCTCATGCAGGGTGGTCCCGGGCAGAACGCAGGTGGGGGCTGACTTTGGCCTGCACCACCCAGGAAACCCCAGGGCCAATGCACCTACTGGAAAGCTATAGACCATGTTGGAGCACCACCACCTTGCAGCTGCACAGCTGATCCTCCATGGAGGGTGGAGGTTGGTGGTCAGTGGACAGAGCCAGTCCTTGCAGCTGACTGGCCTGGGTAAATCCTTCCCATTGACTTCCCAAGAGCAACCAAGCTCAACTACAAGAGGAGGGTGTGCTCAGTCCATGCAGAGGATGCACCTCGAGTACTCATCTTGGGTGATAGGAGAGGCTGTACCAATGGACCCTACAGGGCATCTACTACATTAGGGCATATTACCAAGACATGGAGTCAAAGTATCTCTACCTAATACATAGAAACAAATACAAGGAGGCTGCCAAAATGAGACAAAAAAACATGGCTCAAATGAAAGAACAGATCAAAACTCCAGAAAAAAAGAATTAAACAAAATGAAGATAAGCAATCTATCAGATGTAGCATTCAAAACACTGGTTATAAGGATACTCAAGGAACTTAGTGAGGATTTCAACAGTACAAAAAAGATCCAGTCAGAATGAAGGGTGTACTAATCGAAGTAAAGAACAATTTACAGGGAAACAATTTACAGGGAAATCTTCTTCTTGTTGTTTCAGAACAAGAAGAAGATAAAAGAATAAAAAAAAAAACAGGGAAAGTGTAAGCAGCATCTGGGACAAGAGTTCCAACATTCACATAATGGGGTGCCAGAAGGAGAAGAGAAATGGCAAGAAACTGGAAATCTATTTGAAAAAATAATGAAATAAAACTTCCCTAATTTGGTGAAGGAAATAGACATGCAAGTCCAGGAGGTGTAGAGAGTCCCAATTATGATGGAGTCCAAGAGGCCCATTCCAAGACACATCATACTTAAAATGCCAAAGGTTAAATATAGAGAATCCTAAAAGCAGCAAGAGAAAAGCAGTTATTTACCCACAGGTGAGTTCCCCTAAGAATGTCAGCTAATTTCTCAAAAGAAACTTTGCAGACTTGGAGGGAATGGCAAGAAATATTCAAAGTCATGAAAAGAAGGGGCCTCCAGCCAAGCAAGATTGCTCTACCCAGCAAAGCTATCATTTAGAATTGAAGGGCAGATGAAGAGCTTCCCAGACTAGAAAAAAACTAACCATTACTATAGGAAATGTTAAAGGGACTTATTTAAGAAAAAGAAGGTCAAAACTATGAAAAATAAAATGGCACTAAATACATCTCTATCAATAATTGAATCTGAAAAACAAACTAATCAAACAAGCAGAACAGAGACGGAATAGTGGAGTGTTTTGATGGTAGCCAGATGAGAGTGGGTTTGGGGGAATGGGTGAAGAGGTGAGGGAATTAAGAAGTACAAATAGGTGGTTACAGAATAGCCATTGGGATGTAAAGGACAGTGTAGGAAATGGAGTAGCCAAAGAACTTATATCATGATCTGTGGACGTGATCTGTGGGGATTGCCTGAGGGAGTGGGGTGGTGCTGGATGGAGGGGGGCAAAAGGGGGAAAATTGGGACAACCGACCAGCTGATTCCAGGGCCCCTGGGAAGGCCTCCTCTCACTGAACACATCAAGAAACATCTACCTAATTCCAGAATGGGTCATTTTTACTGCTCCTCATTTCCTTCTGAGTTGCCTAACATGTGAAATCAGTGTAAGTGTTCAGAACTGTTAAAAGAACCAAATGAGACTGTAACATGTATGCTTCCCACAATACCTGGAACATAGTAATTATTCAGTATATTAGAGTAGCCACTTGAGAGAGGAAAAAATTCTAATTCAGGACACTCACCAAGCATGGCCAAGATGTGCATGATCATAGACAGTTGGGCCACAGCTATACCTAGGAACAAAGTTAAAATCCAACATGTGAAACGTATTTGCAAGAAAGACACCACTTTCTCGAATAGGATTATCATCTAACCACGTCTTTTTTGTTTTTTTAAAGTAACCACTTCTGGGGAATGTACAGCCAGAAATCTATTACTTGGCTCGCTAAATTCATATTAAAACCCTGTCAATTAACTGTGACTATACCAGCGTCTTCAGTGGTCCTTCCCATGTATTTTATTACTTACTAAGTGATTTCCACCCGAGAACCCAACCCCACTTACCGCACAAAACGCTCAGTCCACAGTCCTTCCCGCCCTACCTCCCCCAGCACAATCCCCAGGAGCTACCAGGAGACTGCGTCCCCGCTGCCCACGATTAAGGAGTCCTTCCTCCGGGTGAGGCTGTTGTACACCTTGACGCCCGTATCGTGGCCTGCAGGCTGCAGCCAGCCCTGCCCGCGTGCCCCCGACACCGTCCGCCCTGGCCACAGCCCCGGCCCCAGGCCCAGCGTGGCCCGGAGAAGCGGAGTGGCCAGTCGAGCCCGGAATACCCGCAGCATGACAGGCCCGCGAGCCTGGCGGAACTAGGGAACTCAGGCAGCCTGGGAAGTTCGCCACGCCCACTTCCAATAGGCCCGGCCCGGCCGGGCCCCACTAACCCTGAGATACCTCAGTCAGCATAGGCCCCGCCCACCCCCGGAAGACGATCAGCACAGCCCCGCCCACCCCGAAAGCCACTCGGCCAGGCCCCGCCCACCCTGGAAGACAACAGTTAGGGCACCGCCACCCCGGAATTTGGACCCGTCCCACTCCAGCCCGCCCACCCAGAAAAGGGACCGGCACGGCCGCGCCCATCCTGGAAGAGGACTGGGTCCGGCCACGCCCACCCCGGAACAGCAGTAGGGAAGCGGCGGCTCCGCCTCCGTCAGGCCCTTCGGAGTCCTTCGGGAAGCGGGGGTGGGGGGAGGGGAAGGGTCCGAAATCCAGTCGGGAAGGGGTGCCGGCAGGGGACGTAGTCGGACCCCTAGGCGGCAGGAAGAGGTACTCCCTCCGGCTCTAAGGAGGGCCGCCTCACATCAGCTCAGGTAGGCCGGGTGCTTACGTATGACTCCCCGCGGGTCCAGGGGAGGTCTCGGCGAGCCGGAGTTCGCGCTCCTCGCGCGCTCTCTAAGCACGTTTGCACCTCGGTAAAGGCACACACCCAAAGTATGTTTGCATCCCAGCACACACTCTGCGGAGGAGAGACCAAACCTAGGAAAGCACCCATTCATTAAGTACACGTGGTAGGAAATGTCTGTCTGCTTGGGATTCATTTCAAGGTTAAAAACATTCTGAACTGCGGTTTCAGTGGGGTTTTTGTTTATTTTTAGAGAGAGGGGAAGGCGGGAGATAGGGAGCGAAGCGTCAATCGTTTGCCTCTCGCACACACCCAGCTGGAGACCTGGCCCGCAACCTAGGCATGTGTCCTGACCTGAGTCCAACCGAATTGACCTTTCAGGTTGCAGGTCGACGCTCAGTCCGCTGAGCCACACCAGTCAGGGTTCAGTGGGATTTTTCTAAAAGCGGGTTCACGTGAAATTAGTTTCAAGTTATCTCGACAAATGTGTCCCTAATATCTTGCAAAACAATGTTTCAAAACAAACAAATCTTTGCTTTTGCCATCCTCAAAAGGACAGAGATTCTTCTGTTCTTTTTTTGGATTTGTTTTCTTAGTTCTTTGAAAGGCAAATGATTAAGCAGAGACAAACTAGTATGTTCCTAGAACACTTAAAATTTTTTTGAGATCCGTGGAGTCCAACTCTGCTTCAAGCCGAACTGTAGTCTAATATAATAACTATGCAATATGCATGAACTAAAATGTTAGACCCTGTTGTTGAGAATTATAAGACGTCAACACCAATGCTTAACAGTGCTCCCTGACTACTCAAAGTTCTTCACTGCCTTCATACTTATCTTGATGCTATTTTGTAATTGTCTTGTTTCTATGTGCATATTTTGCTGAGTACTTTAGATTGTAAATTCTTTTGTATCTCACACTGTACTCAGCACTAAATTCAGAAGAGTTGGTGAATTAATATCTGATGAAATCCACCTGTTGCGCAGGTGGGAAGAAATTTGGGTGGAAAAATATCTGATAGAGGAGGCTCTAATCCAATTATTAGGTGTGCTAATGAAATAAGAAAATGAACAAAAGGCCCAATTGCAATCTGAGAACATACAGAAGTCAAGGAAAAATCTAGAAATTTTGAAGACATTTAATAACGTTAAAGACCAAATCCCGCACATGAATCTGGATAGGTGCAGTGTTTGAAATGGCCAAAGAAATCATGACAGTTAAATTAACAATGGTATCTTCTGTCTTCGGAAAACTGGTCATGTCATGTGTTCATCCCTTGCCTTGCAGCAATTCTACCTTTTCTTAACTCTTTTGGGAATCATCAAAGCAATGATAAACATAACTCATTATTTAATGATTGTTAAAAATATGATTCCTTTTGCAGGTTGAATATTAAGATAAAGTAAAAGTGACCGACAAGATTATATATCAAAAAAAGAGAATCTTATTAATTTGAAGTCACCCCTCCCTAATCTAGGTCAGAACAAGGAAGTGTATTAAAATGAATGATTCCAAAATATCATGAATGCCATTTCTTAGTCTTTAATGACAGCAACAACAAAAAATGTGATTTTCGGTATTATTTTCTTTCAAGGCAAAATCTTGTAAATCCAGACAAGAAGAGATAATGGCATTGGTTAGGGCATTTCAGGTTTGAAATGAAAGTGTTTATTTAAATACCTCAAAACACATAATTGTATATTCATCTCTTATCTTTTAATCCCTTAGGTCTGAGTGTCTTCAGTTAAACTGGAAATATAACTTTAGAAAAAAAGATTTAGGATCTATTTTTGCAATGCACTCCAAAGAGCAAAACTGAAACAAACAAGATTCTTCAATATATCTTCAAAATTAAACATATTCCCGTAGTGGTATATTTCAAATGCATAATCGCTGTTCATTGTTTTAGCTATTGGTCTTCTAATCTTGTTCAGAAAACTGTGAAGTCATTGGTATATATTTTAGGAACTTTGTAAAGCTAATAATAAAATATTTTCTACTTCTTACCCAAGGGGTAAATTAAATGTCTCATAGAATGTAAGCTCCTATTCTCTATTCTCTACTGTATCCCCAGGGCATAGAACAGTAGCTAGAACTTGGTAGGCACTCGTTAAATATTTCTTGTTGAATAGATAAGATGTCTTTGTATTTTAAGTGTCTGTAAAGTCCATGAAATACGAGAGGAATAATTATTCAGGTAGCATAGTGATTTTTAGAAAAGATAATAACCTCATCCAAACTCCCACTTATTGTTGGATGGGGTACCTGATTTCTAACCTTTAAATTCAAATAAACACTACTCATTCAAGAGCCAACGAATCAAGCATTGAAAGAAACTACCTTTTCCTTGCTATTATACTTTAAAACTGCTTACATGCTCTTAAAGGAATATGTATAGTTTTTCTTATTTAACTTTGTCCTCTTTATTCCATGTAACATTTCTATTTCCACATAATGTCATAGGATTAGTCGTTTGTGCTGAGCAGTGGCCAATAAATTTTGTTGTATGAAATGAAACTTTTCTTATGATGTGCTTTTTAACTGGGCCAAGTCTGGAAGACGTTAATCTGTAAGTAAAATAACAGCCATTTTCCCAAATGTCAAAGTGAACGTCCTCCTGATGTGGGGGTTGTATGAGGAAGTGTAAGTAAGAGCGAAGAACAAACACATTTACTTCAAAGAGTAAATATTATTCGTCATTTGTCACCGTTGTAACGTTCCAATGTGAACAATCCACTTCGAATGACAAAATAGCTCAATTTAGTCTCATTTGTTGTAGTGATACCCACATCACAAGATGCCCTGCGGATCGCTGAGAAGAGCACCACTGCGGATAATAATGTTTTTTAAAAAATCGGATTGGCCCGAAATATTACTGGATTACATATAGCAATTTAATAATTTCCCAAAAGGTCTTGTCACATTGTTTGGTCGCGAACACCCCGAATCTCAATACCAGAACTGTGCCCGTTAGAACTGCAATGTAATCGTTTTGCCTACATGGTGTGCCCTATATGGCAATAGAGCGGACTCGGAGTTAAGAGTGAAACACTGAATTAATAAAAGGGGAAGAGAATCGGAGCACTGCCCTGGCACAGAGTTGACAGAGACATCCCAAGGTTGGGGGGAGGGTGGTCAAGCTAATTTACAGGGCGACAGACAACGAAAAGACAACCCGCCCACCTTGGGAAAGACAGAACCCGCAGACTGCAGAGGAGAGCGGGAGGGAAGCGGAGGCAGCGGCGCAGAGCTGGCTTGGTCTGAAAAGACGCTCGGCAGCTCAGGCCCGAGCACAGCGGACAAAGGTGGAGTGGCCACGCCCACAAGGCGGGATGTCTGATTGAGAAGGCGGGCCTTCGCGCCGACCCGTCGTCCAGGCAACGGGATCTTCTGTGCGGGTACTTTTAAGAAAGCTCCAAATCCCGGAGTTTGTAGTGGAAGAAGAGTCAATGGGGAGGGTAAGGGCCGAGACAACACAGGTGTCCCGGGGACCGGACACCTGGTCTGCCCAAGTTTAGGTGGTCTTCCAAGTGAGGGAGCAGAGTTTGAGAACAGATTCCAGAGCACAGGAGGGCAGGGATCGGGGTTGCCTGCCCTGTGCGGGAGCCTGGCCCGGAAGCAGCTCCCCTCGCCAGCCCCTTTGTCTCCTAGCCGCTCGGCGCTGGGCTCCGGCCGGGGACACAAAGGCAGGGTGGTGAGGACCGCGCAAGCGCGCGAGGCGCCGAGATTGCTGGGAGTAGTGGTCCCACCGCCGAATGGTAGGTGTCCCGCGCGGGCCAGCGGTCGCCCAGGCCGTACAAATGCGCATGAGCCACCACTTCCGCCCTGCTCGGCCCGGCCTCTGTCCCCACCCCTCCGCAGGACGCGGGTTTCTAGTACAGTGTAGTAGTTAAGAGCCCTAGAGGAGTTATTCCACCTCGTCCCGCCTTCTCTTCAGGTTGATTGGGCCAATGAGGTAATAACCGCAGTGGACTGGCTCCTGGGGTTGCCAGTCTGTTCCGAGATGTACTTATATCCCCGCTGCGCGGTAGGCACTGGAGATTTGAGGGGCTGAATGGGAAGAGGGTTTAGGTTTTCTGGGCGTGCGACGATCTTGAGGCAGCGGACCGCAGCAGGGTCGGCTCCGTCTCAGTCTTCGGCGGGTCTGGCTGTCACCCCGCGTCCGCAGCGGGCATGCAGCGGCGCCGGACATGTTCTGCCTTCAAGTACGAAACTCACAGTAAAGTTTGTGCCTCGCCTGTCGCCCTCTGTCCCCGCGACCCCCACCCCCGCAAAAGTGACAGACAAAGCCACACCCCCGCGCTGCCAGGCCGGTGAGGGGCGTGAATGCGGCGGGGGCGGGGCCCGCGGGGAGGGGGCAGTGGGGGGTGGCGGGGCGCATGCGCTGTACGGGGGGCCGAATGTTTCCCAAGTGTTTGAAACTGGTATTTGGGTTTTCCACGTTGGACAAGTGCGGCGCGGCGGGCAGCGCGCGCCCCTTCCCGCGCTCGCTCGGCCCAGCCCCGGCCCCTGCGCCGGGGTGCGCGCCCGCACGCCCGCCCGCGCCCGCCCCGCGCCCGAGGCCGCCGAGCGCTGGCCCGGCACGCCCGCGCCGGGTCCCCGGGCCCAGGCGGCGCGGCTCGCAGATGTAGCGGCGCGGGGCCGGCAGGAGGGGGGGGGCGCCGGCGGGCGGGAGGTTTGCATTTTGCAGGGCTGGGCTCCGAGGGGGCGGGGGCTGAAGGAAGCGGAAAGCCGCGCCGAGTCGCCGGGGACCTCGGTGAACCATGTTGAGCCCTGCCAACGGGGAGCAGATCCACCTGGTGAACTATGTGGAAGACTACCTGGACTCCATCGAGTCTCTGCCTTTCGACCTGCAGAGAAACGTCTCGCTGATGCGGGAGATCGACGCGAAATACCAAGGTACGGCGGGATGGATGGGCGGGGGCGGCCGCTCCATCCCCGCGGGTCGTGGCTCGCCGCGGGGCCGCGGGCCGTCCTGGTCCCTTCCCGGGGAGCCGTGGGCCCGCGGCGGCGTCCCTGGCCCGGCAGAAACAAAAGGTCTGGAGCGTCTTTGATTCGTCAAGGTCCTTGTGTGCGAAGCCGGGACACGGAGGAGGAAGGAGAAAAGAGAGGTCTCAATGCCAGGCTGCGCGAGCAAAGCGCTCTTTGTAGTGAAGTGACGAGGCGGGGTGTTGCGGGGGAGGGGGCTCAGGGGCGCAGGCTACAGCGCGGAAGGAGGGATATGCCGCTTTCGCTAGGGCTGAGGGGCGCAGGGACCGGGGCTACGCGCAGGTCTGCTGGCAGGGCGCTGCAGGCAAGGGGTCCCCCGGCCCTGCTCGCCATCCCCACAGCCCCATACACCCAGTCCCGAATCTGAGTGTTATATAAAGTCCAGGGTCCGTACTATGCGCGTTGTAGCCCCGGTCGCCCCCGCCCAGCCCCCCCAGCTCTCCCGCGGTGCTGGACACCGAGTCAGGGGCTACACGGCCCGGTGTAGTTTGCGGAGGGCCTGGGCTTTATTCCGTGCGTACGGTGGGGAGGGGAAAAGAGGGGAGGATGTGGCGAGGAAGTCGCCCATCTGTGCTGCGCTCGGGGGGCGCGTGCAAAGACCAGGGGTTGGAGAAGAACATGGCAGGGAGAGGACCTGTGGGTCGTTGTCTGCAGCCCCGGCCGCCCAGGGTCCGGTAGAGAAGCGAGGGCTCATGTCCGCTGGGAATTGTTGGCTGTTGGGGAAACTTTCCTGCCAGGTCAGGCACGGCATTGGGGGCTCTGTTTGGAACGTAGGTCGTCACTCCGAGTTTACTAATGTTTACAGGGCTGCGCAGCAGGGAAACAGGAGGGTGGGGGGAGGTGGAAAGCCACAGCTTTCAATGAAACACACAGAAACCCCCTTTCGGCGAGGCGCCCCTGCGCGCTCTATCATACACTCGGTTTCGCAGCGTTATTTATAAGAGGCTTATTAGCATATTGCGAACCTCCCGCTTTAGCCTTCTCAAGATTGGCTGTGGTGTCCCCATGGAATGTCCTTATCAGTCCGCTGCTGAGCAATTGGTTGCCAGGCCGGATGAGGGCGGGCTTTGCGCTGTGACTGGCACGGATCTCTGTTTCCGCGGCCTTCTTTTTTCTCTTTCGTAGAGGGGCGGGGAGGAGGGAGGAGGTCGAGTTGATTTGAATGTCTTAGGGTCGCCCGGCTTCTGGCTTTGGATTGGCTATTGACGCTGCGGGGTGGGCCGTGTTCCCTTGCCCTACTCTGAGATTGGCTCCCCTTCTGGCCTCCGCCCTCCGGCCTGGCGACCCTCATAGGCTGCAGTTGCCTGGGCGGGGCGCGTCCCCCGCTGGCCTCCTCCCCATTGGCCGGATTCCCGGCCCCGCCCCCTATCCTCAGGGACCTGAGCTGGCCACTTCCGGCCGTGGAGCAATGGCGGCGCCCCGGAGTCGAAGGCGAGGTTTCTTAGTCCTTCTGTTGGCTCTATCGAGGGCTCAGCTCAGGCCTCCCGCCCTGGCCCCGGGGAACCACGGGACAGGCCAGCGGCTGCGAGGAGCGAGGGAAGCGTGAGTGACCTGTGTTTGGGGGCTCTTCTCGGTGGTCCGTGCCCGTGATGGCTCGGGTAGTGTAATCATTGAAGATCCAGGGGTGTTTAAAGGATTCACAGCTTTTGTACAATTCGTGGTACTGTTAACTAGCATTTTCCTAGATGACAAAAAAAAGATTTACCTTTAAAATTTTCTAACCTTCACGCCTGTATACCCCTTAAAGTTATTTCCTTCTTTTATTGCTCTTTCGCTGTTCAGTTCATCAGTGCTGTGCTTATTTGACTCCTGTGGAGCACATACTGAAGCCAGTGGGGTTGAGTGAGCTGTAAAGTCTAATCATTCATCGTGAGAATAGTCATAACTTACTCGGTTGGGACTTGCAATAAATGTTGAGATATGCAGCGTAGTTCTTAAAAATCAAGTTTTTACTTTATGTTACAAGTCAAACGGTTAACAATTTTTGTTGCATAGTATGCGTCAGTTGGAGGTTAAATCATAGTGATGGATTATAATTAATTTAACCGACTTTAAATGGTATTTGAGCTTATTTTTAAATTATTTTTCTTGTGTTACTTTTTAAATACCCACTCACCTACCCACCATGGAAGTCGCTTTCGTAAAGAACTTAAGTGCAAACCTATGTAAAATTAAAGAACATTATGGGTCATTGGAAAGATCAAATTTGCTGCAATCTCTTTTAATCCTTAAATTTCCCCCCGTGGTAGCATTGCTTTCCTACAGTAATGTTGCATTTTTAGAGGAAAGGGTATGCAGCAGTTTGAGCTGATGGGGCTGAAGGAGTGTGTGTCCTGGCAAGATGCCTCCCTAGCTAGTACTGGTGTTCCTTTTTAACGGACATTTGTACTTAAAGTGGCTTTGTTTAAATAGAGTGCTTTGCTCAAGGCATCCAAGAAATATATGCCATTATGAAGGCAACAGAATTACTTCTCCCTAATTTTGTGATGTTTGTTTCTTTCCCACAAGTGAGACACCACATGGGTATAAGCTTGCTTGTGATATAATAGAAGCCATACTTATTAAATTTTAAATTAGCCATATGGTAGAATTGTTCTCTTTTCTCTGAAATGCTAAAACTGTTGCTAGAAATTTGGTTACTTATTAAACCAAATGATAGTTTTGTAATGTGCAGTTCATTTGAAAAATAAATGAGCAGATCCCTGGCTGGGTAGTTCATTTGATTAGTGTCATCCCAATATGCCAAGGTTGCAGGTTCCATCTCCGGTCAGGGAATATAAAAGGAGCAACTAATGAATGGATAAATAGGTGAAAAAACAGACTGATGTTTCTGTCTGTCTGTCTCTCTCTCAAATAAATTTTTAAAATAAACATTACTAAGTGTTTGTAAACGTTATTTGGGTTGAAAAAATAAATGGCAGAAACTTATTTTAACATCTATTAAATAGAACTTGGGTTGAGCACAGCTATTTATTTTCAGGATTAATTAAGATGCTGTAGGACTGTGGCATCGTGGTACTCCTTTCTGGCGGGAAATTCCACATTGTTCTAGGAAGTATCTTCAGAGCTATCTTTAGTTTAAAAATGTAGCCTGAAAATAATACCATTTAGCTAAGCTCCAGTGTTGGCCTAAGTTCATATGTTTACTTTAGTTTTAGATTTATACCTTATAACTATTTGGAGATAAGATCTGGGTGATAGCCACATTTTATGCATTTTCTCCCCACATCCCCACACTTAACTTCCTAGTTCGAGAGTAGAATTGCCTTATTTTGAGAGACTGCAAAAGGTTTACAAGAGAAAAGAATGCTACTATTTCATGGTACTATTTGGGGGAAATAACTAGAAATTTCTACCTGTGTATTTAAGCTTTTGGCAAGAATGTTTACTTTCCGTATCTCAGTCAGATTTTTTAGCAGCTTTATTTCTTGAGAAATTGCCTAGTTACATTTGCAAAATTACATTTTAAGTTTACACACACTGCCTTCCTACCTGTCTAAGAAGGTTTCAATTTAGTGTTGAGGTTTTTAATTTGTTTTTGATAAATGTTTTACAGTCTATAGATATGTTATTGTTTTAAGCAGTACATGAAAAAGCAAAATCTGCCACCTTTGTTTTAAAGCAAGGCTGGGTTGTGTGACTTATTGTGGCAAACCTTTCTTATTTCCAGTAATACAGAGGAACAACATGCTAGGATGAAAATGACGTGACTGATAAATTGAGGGTCTGAGTCATAAGTAATATTTATATACAGTCTGTAATTTAATAGGGTATTATAGACATCAGTACATTAGAATAAAATGAATAAGGGCCTTTAAATTATTAGAAAAATATTTGAATAAAAGCAATGGAAATTGAGGACATCATTAATTTTACTGAAAATAAAAATTTGGGACCCAGTGATTCATCTAAATTTGATCTTTTCTCCTAATTGTCCATCATAGGAGTATTACTCACACTACTGAATGTACACAATCCCTTGGGGAGCTTTCGGTAGCACTTTGCTAAATGAGAACTGTGTTGGCATTTGTATTTAGTTCCAGCGATTTTTTTCTACAGGAAAAAAAAAGTCTGCTAGGAGGGCATAGAAGGTATAAGCTTTTTCATACTAGGACACTTTGCATTGATCATTTCTCTCCTTTCTAATTACTTTTTCATAGATTAGAGAATTAAAAGGCTCGGTAGTGTTTATAGTGTGGGTGTAATGCTCATTTTTCCCTTTGCAGAAATCCTGAAGGAACTGGATGAGTATTATGAGAAGTTTAAACGGGAGACGGATGGCGCCCAAAAGAGGAGAGTGTTGCACTGCATTCAGAGAGCTCTGATTCGGAGCCAGGAGCTGGGCGATGAGAAGATTCAGATTGTGAGTCAGATGGTAGAGCTGGTGGAGAACCGGACCAGGCAGGTAGACAGTCATGTGGAACTCTTTGAGGCACACCAAGAAGTCAATGACACCACTGGCCACAGTGGCAAAGCCGGCCAGGATAAGTCCAAGAATGAGACAATCACACAGGCAGAAAAGCCCAATAACAAGAGGTCTCGGCGACAGCGCAACAATGAGAATCGGGAGAATGCAGCTAATAATCATGACCACGATGACATCACCTCAGGAACGCCTAAGGAGAAGAAAGCCAAGGCCTCCAAGAAGAAGAAACGCTCCAAGGCCAAAGCAGAGAGGGAAGCATCCCCTGCAGACCTGCCCATCGACCCAAACGAGCCCACATACTGTCTGTGCAATCAGGTCTCCTATGGAGAAATGATCGGCTGCGACAACGATGAGTGCCCCATTGAGTGGTTCCACTTCTCCTGTGTAGGACTGAACCATAAACCAAAGGGCAAGTGGTACTGTCCCAAATGTCGCGGGGAGAACGAGAAAACTATGGACAAAGCCCTGGAGAAATCCAAAAAGGAGAGGGCTTATAACAGGTAGTTGGTGGACCTTGCTGAACAGCGAGGAGGACAAAGCCAGTGTATTTATTACATTGCCACCTTTGGTGAGGTGCAAGGACTGTACAATGTATATTTTTAAAGAATGTTAGAAAAGGAACCATTCCTTTTGTGGGGATGGCAGTGATTCTCTTTGCCTTTTGTTTTCATTGGTACACTTGTGTAACAAGAAAGTGGTCTGTGGATCAGCATTTTAGAAACTACAAATATAGGTTTGAATTAAACACTCAAGTGAGTCTCTGACTGATTTTTGGGGTGGGGAGGAATCTGGAGAGTTGACCTGGAAGCATCCTAACATGTTAAATGGGGAAAGAAAAGATTCATTTAGCTACTGTTTTATTTTAATAAAAATAATGTTGTTATTTCATGAACAATTTTTTAAAAAATTAGCCAAGTTGTTAAATCCTCTTGCTATAATAATGTATAGCCATATAAAATTCAATAACGATTCAAAGTTTGAAAATTATTTTTGAAAAAGGTACATGGTTAAATTTTACATGACATTTTACATAGTGTCCTATTCCCCAAATGGCCATTTTTAAATGATTGGGTACATTTTTTAATAACCAAACAGAAGTGGTCTAGTCATGGAATCAAATTCATGCTTTTGTTATCACACATCCTAATGTAGTGTACTTAATTTATGTAAAGTGTATAAATGTACATTTCCAAGTGAACTTGTACTTGCTGTATTATAATCAGAAGTGCAGCCAGATACCATTGTGAAACCAAGGTGTTTCGGGCTGTGCAGATGTGACATCAAGAAATAAACGAAACATAGCCATTTCTTCTAGCAGTATATTTAATTTCAACATAAGTGATTTTTAAATTTTTACCTTCAAAGTATGTACACCAGCAATTTAGACAAAGCCTTAAGCAAAATTTGGTGATACTGTTCTCAGTAATGAAACAGAAGTTACCTAATTGTCAGCAAGTAAGTGTCAAAACAGAATATATATTTCAACCAAGGGTTGGAAAATTATTGCCCATAGGCCAAATCCAGCCCTCCACCCATTTTTGTGTGGCCTGTGAGCCAAGAATGATCTTTACATTGTTAAAATCAAAAGGATCCTATTTTGTGACATACGAATATTATATGGAATTCAAGTTTTAGTGTCCATAAATAAAGTTTTATTGTCACTCAGTCATGCTCATTCACTATTTTTGTACAGTGGCAGAGTTGAGTGGTTGCGACTGAGAGACTAGATTAGCCACAAAGCTGAAATTATTTACTTTTTGATCGTAAGTTTGCTGGCCTGGTTTAAACTAATTTCTTGCAAGATATACTGTCCTTAATTGCCTGCATATTGAAAGGGTCAACAGAATTTCCGTTTCTGAGGGATACATGCTTCACTTTAACCATATATTGCAGAGTGTTAATTTCTCTCCGGTTTTATTTTTTTATTTTTATTTTTTTTTAAAGGTTTTATTTTTAGAGGGAAAGAGAGGGCGACAGAGAAGGAGAGAAACAGCAATGTATGGTTGCCTCTCACATGGCCCTCACTGGGGACCTGGCCCTGCAAACCAGGTATGTGCCCTGACTGGGAATCGAACTGGCAACATTTTGGTTCCCAGCCGGCACTCAGTCCACTGAGCTACACCAGCCAGGGCTCTATAGTTTGTTTTACATCCTCTGTGAAGCTACTACAAGGAAGAACTGTAGCGTCTAAGGATCTGTGTGGCATTTATTGTAAGTAAAACAATAAGTTGTCTTTTGATTATTCACTTCATTTGATAAATAATTATTGAGAACTTTATTTGTGCCAGATTATAGTGAATTTCCATTGTAGGACGGTATTTGGTAGAGAAATGTAAATTATACTTGATCACATACATTAAAATGTGGACTTTTTGCGTATCAGTACCTACAAATAGGCATTTACTTTCCAGCAAAACTCTAAAACGTTTGAGAATCTTGTGTTGAAATTTGATAAGATATACCTAGACAAACAGTAAACAAAAAGTTTACTATATGAAATAAGTTTAACTAACACACTTGATAATAATTACTGACAAAAGTAGTTTTATTTATTTTTTAATTATTTTATTGTTCAGTTGTCTGCATTTTCCCCCTACCACCCCCCCCAAAGTAGTTTAAAAGAATCTTTGCTTATATGAAATTCTATTTAGGTTTTCACTTCTATTTTAATTAGCGCTAATGATGAAAATGAAGTTATGGGAGTAAATATTAAATAGAACACCGTTGCTAGTCCCAGATTTCTTTAAATTCAGTGTTATAGACGGCTGTAGTGGAGGCAAACTATTTGTGTGCATCTTTGTGCCTTTGGTGTTTGATGTTCAATAAATCGCTTAATTCTTGATCCATGGATTTTCACTTTTAAGACACCTGTTTCATGTAGGGTGGTTCTGAGAAATAAATGAGGTTAATTCAGTGAGTGACACTGGGATTATGTTAAGCAAATGCTAGATGTTTTTTCCCTCCCTTTAGTGAAGTTTCCAGTAAGAACAACTGGTGAGGCCTTTTTTTCTTTGAAAAATGTGGAACATTGTAGAGGAAGATTTTGTTGGATTTGCACTATTTTAAATCATTTTTAACTCCTTTGGACATTGAAAATACAATCACAGATAAGTACTTGGTATATAAAGATTTAGGCTTTAAATCATTACTATAGGAAGATCCAGGTAACCCTGGGGGAGTGCTAAAAATGGGATTGAATTATTTTTGAAAATAGATTAGTTAAAAGCTATCTAATATAGAATGGTTGCTTATTTTTTAATTGAAGTATAACTGACATACAACATTTTATTTAAGGTGTGTAACATAATTATATATATTTTGAAGTGATCACAAGCCTAGTTAACATTAGTCATATTTAGTTACAAAAAAATTTTTAAGTTTTGTGATGAAGACTTCAAAGATTTACTCTTTCAGCGACTATAGAATATGCAATACATTATTACTAACAGAGTCACTGCGCTGTACATTATATCCCGTGACTTGTAACTGGAAGTTTGTACCTCTCTTACGACCTTTGCCCTTTTGCCCACCCGCATCCCTGCCTTTGACAACCACCTACTTCCAGTTCCTTATCTTTAATAACCAAGTTATTATAGTTCAGATAGGGTCTAAAATGTTTCCATTAGAATGGAATACTTCATTTTAAACCGGGTTAAGGAAATTTGGTTCATTCAGTTAACTAGCGTGTATCGAGTAGCCAGGGCTGGCGTTCCTGGCAGAGGAGGCTGTACTCGGTCCTGAGAAGGAATGCTCACTGCAGTGGCAGGACCCACGAGCCACCCAGAGACACGTCTTCCAGTGACTTGGACATGGTGGTGTGGTCGTCTTAGTAACCAAGACTATCAGTGGTTACAAATTACGAAGTAAAGCATTTATCTTGGTAAAAGCCGTTTTATTATTACCAATATTTTAGAAAGACTAGGTACTTACTTAAAATAACCTTTTGTATCATTTATGCAGTGTTCCAGGTAAAATGTATTAAGATATTAAACCTTTTCATTAGGCCTGGCTGGTGTGGCTCAATGGACTGAGTGCTGGCCTGCGAACCAAAGGGTCGCTGGTTGGGTTCCCAGTCAGGGCACAAGCCTTGGTTTTGGGCGGGGCCCCCAGTGGGGGGCGTGAGAGACAACCACGCAGATGTTTCTTTTCCTCTCTTCTCCCTCCCTTCTTCTCTGTCTAAAAAATAAATAAAATCTTTAAAAAAAATTTAAAAAAGCCTTTTCATTAGGCAAAATTACTAACTTTTTCTCTGTACTTTTAAAGACAGAATGTGCTTTTGGAGGAGATCTAGCCTTTCTCCATTGTTCCAGCTGAAGTAATTGATGAATCCTTGTAATCACTGGCATGTATAGAACAGGATTTTAGGATATTACCTGTCTCCCTCTAAGCTTTAGCTTATAATTCATTTCTGTTTAATTTTGGGGTCCAGGTGATGGTAGATAGTTTGGGAGGTAGACTTTTGGGTCTGTTTAATCTGGAGAAATTACTGGTTAATTACTGCTTGTACTCATGCCTCATCACCCTCGTGCTACATGTATGTATGAGGGCTTAGGAAGGTAGAAAGGCGTGTTGTGAATCAAGCTAGCCTTTGAGATTTTTTATGAGAGGCTTTGTTTTAGAATGCTTATTTTAACTACTCAGTTTGCCCCACAAACATTTGTGTGCTATGTGTTCTTCCCCCCAAAAAAGATCACAACAGATACATAGTCTTCAATGGAATAAAAGAACCTTAGTCACTTCTCTTGCCTCAAACCTTTGTACTGCCTGGTTTTGTTCATAAAGGTAGGATTAATACTTTCTCATTTAAAATCCCTACTTTAAAAAGAAGTCACTGCAAACAATAACAGGTTACATTTTTTTTTATACTCACCTGAGATATGCTTATTGATTTTAGAGAGAGGGGAAGGGAGGGAGAGAAAGGGAGAGACATCAATCAGTTTCCCCTCTTACTTGCCCCAGCCAGATTGAACCAAAGCAGCAACGTAGGCATGTATGGGGAGGATGCTCTAACCAACTGAGCCACACCAGCCAGGGCAACAGGTTAAATCTTGATTTGTACCATTCAATGCTCTGTTAAACCAGAGTTTTTCTATTAAAACAAAATGCTTTTAGTTTTGGCCGATGTGACGCTTGGAGCGTCGTCCAGTAACCAAAAGGTTGCAGGTTTGAAAACCAGTCAGGGCACATACCTAGGTTGCAGGTTGATACCCCAGCCCCAGTCCGGGTCTGGGTGTGTGATCCTGGGCCTGTAAGAGCCAATCAGCGCTTCTGTCTCACATTGATATTTCTCTCCTCTCCCTTCTTTCTGTAAAAGGAATAAAGAAATATCCTGAGGTGAGGATTAAAAAAAATTTTTTTTTAAAGAAAAGGAAATGCTTTAGTTTAAGCAAGTCAACTCGGAAGTTCCTCAGCATCACTGACATATAGAAATAACAGCCATGTTGTCTGCCATGTGCTAGTAACATGCTAGGTTCTTTGTATACTTTATGTTAATTCTTTAAAACAACCCTGCCATGAAGGTAGTAGTGTTTCTGGTGAGGATGCTGAAGCCCAGGTGAGGAGACCTGATTCACACAAGGCCACCCATCCCATACTCGGCTGCAAACCTTGTATCCTCTTACCACCATGGTACACCAGGAAATCTGCCCAGTGCTCGGGAACTGGCACTGTTGACCCATAGTAACTGATGCCAGGAGCAGAGCCAAGTGTTTGCAGTGATCTTGTCTGGCCTCACTGCCCTCTGTAGTAGGGAATGACCCTTGATTAATGACAAAAACTGAAAAAAGTAAAAGAAACTTGTAGAGTAGGCAGCAGTCAGCTTGAAGTCATCTGAGAAACTGAGGCCCAGAATGATGAAGTCACTGAGCAGTTGGTGCTGGGGCTCCTGGGCCGGATTCGGGTGCTGCTGTTCCGGGCAGCACTGTCTCCTGGCTGTTTCACACGTGGTCCTGGCCTTACTTGTGCGGGCTTTAGACAGAGCTGCTCCTCCTGGAAAGCCGTAGGCCTTCGATAAATGTGTTGAGTAAATAATCTAAGAATTGACCTAGAAAAGCAAGATTTTTCTTTTCTAACTTCTAAACATTCTATGATTACACCTAAAATGAAATTTCCAATTGCTTAGTGAGAAGAAAAATTTTTTATGATAAATGTATAGGTCTTTAGAAATGTAATATTTTAAAATGATTAATATTTGAGAATTTGGTTAGATTTTGATCACCCAATACATTAAATATGTTCTATTACAAAGTTTTGTTAAAACAAATGTAAATAATTGTTCATTGGGTTTATTAACAATTTATCCATTCACAAAGATGTTTAGGAATGGTTTGCTGTCTCCCCAGTTTATTTTGCATGAGAAATTGCTTGATAAATAACTTACTTTTCCTCTATTATCATACCCTGAGCATTCATTTTGGTTGCAAGTAACAGTAATTAACTGACCATGCCTTAAGCACAGGTGGAAAAAATAAGAGAAAGACCGGAACCAGAGCAGCAATGAAGACAGGCAGCACGGCTTTCTCTCTGCAGCACAGATGTGACTTCAGAAACAGTTTGGCCCAGGTAGACACAGACCCACTTGGCATCAACTATGGCCAAGGGGGCAGATGGCGTGCTAGACTCTGAGTTACTACAAGTCTGGTTCGGACAGTCAGGTACTATGTTTAGAGGAAATCTTTCCGTTTTTAAAATCCTTGTCCTGATAGATGCCATGTTTAAAGTGGAGAGTTCTACTGCCACCATGGCAACCAGATTAGATCTGGCCTCATTCTTTCCCCATCAGCTGGGATGTGCTCAGGGGATGGAAATTAACTTTTGTGTTTTAAGTTAAGTGAAAAAGTGGTGGTAGAAATTTTAATTATTCCATGGTCAGTATGCATGATTTTCAAAATATTTTTGATACTTTTGAGTCATTGATCTGCTCTATAAATGGGAAAAATTAAAAGTTGACTCATAGTGAAATACATTCCAGGTACAAAGATCTGCTATCAAATACCAGTTAAATACCAGTTAATTTGATGTGAAAGAATAATAAGGGGATTTCACTTCGCAAATTTGGATGCCTTATTTCCAGACAGAAGAATGTTAACAAAAGTGAAAACTGGATTGAGCTGATGAAGGGAAAGAGGAGAATAGAATGGACAAGGACAATCATGGAACAGTTTGTGGGGTTTATTCTTATCACTCTATATTTCAAAAATGATCTGAAATTTCAGTGTTAAGTAAGCATAGTATTATCATTTATGAAGTTCTGACCGGACTTAACTAGGGTGGTGCAAATCTTAGATGAATTTATAATCCTATCACTGAGTTTGAAGAGCAAATTAGTTTTTGAAAAATATGCAACAACTAATTGTACTGTAGAAGAGCAAACTTGATCATACCAGCAAAACTCAAAGTAGCAGGTTCACTGTAATTACTGAGGCTAATGTCTTGAGGAAGCAAAGTACATGGATGAATTTACTAATTTTACTTTTCTTATTCCAACAAGGTTATTTTATAGTATGATTCTTATGACAATTTTACTTACATATTTTTAATATCTGGCATAGGAAAGAAACTAATGAATGGCATTTTCTGGCCTCCTAGTAAGGTCATAACACGGGAGTGTGCATGGGATAAAAGAGTGTTCCATCACCAAGAACATTATGTTCCCTTTATCTGTAATGGGGCAACTTGGACTCTTGACAGTTGATGGTGCCAGGCCAATATTCTCTGAGTGCAAGAAAAGCAAGTGGTCAATCCTAGAAATAAAGATGTGGACAATAAAATAAAAAAGGTATTGAAGGAACATATCTGTGGAAGCCATGAAGAACTTCTGACCAATATGGTGGACTGAGATCGCTCCCACACACTAAAAATGCTAGATGGAATATGTGGGAGGGAAAAAGTTTTAACTACACAAGAGCAAACAAAAGAAAGGAAATTCCTCATGTGCTCAAGCAAAGGAAATCAGAGTAAGAATAAGCAGCTGCTGACCAGGAAGGCAAGTGACTGAGGTGGCCTAATCAAAGTGTGCCTCCTGCTGGCCATAGTGGTAAGTATAAGAATGGGCAGGTACCTCAAGTCCATCACTATATATTCCCTGGAACTTTTTTTTCTGGAGCTACCAGCACAATTACTTTTCCTCTTTCCATTGGAGCTGCCAACTAGTGAGGATTTTGAGCTGGGGTTTATGGGGGTTGCCTTACCAACGGTGTAGAGAAAGTCCTTCCTGGAAAATGAGAGAAATAGAGTTACCCGATGACATCGTTTGAATTCCTGAAGCAAAATGCATCCCTGGGACCAGCCAATTTTGTGAGTCAATAAATCCTTTTGTTCTTAAGCTAGTTCAACTTGGGTGTGTGTACTGATCAAATCAACCACTGCCTCCACTTCCAGTCCTGCTAACTTTCCCAAGATAACAGCTATCAACAGTTGGTGAGCATCTGTTATCTACAAATCTTTCTGAAAAAAATCACATACACCCCTCTATGGTGCTCTTAAGACAAATTTCACACTCTTCCCATCACAAACGGCCTGATTTCTCCTCCACTGGCCTTTGGTTGAACCTTCCCACCTGCCCTCATGAGGAATGTACAACAGACACGACACCATGAGACTTCTAAGGAAAGAGTGGAGAAGGCAACCCAACTTCTAGCCCTCCTCTCCACAGATACTCACCCTTAGGACACAGCCACCCTTAGGACTTCCCCCTTAGGAAGAAGGCCAGTCAGTTGTTCCTACTGTGTCTTCAGCTGAGTCGAAATCATAGCCAGTGCCAACCACCAGACACATGAGTGAGTGAGCCTGCCGATGATGCCAGCCCCAGGTGACTGCCAAGTGATTGGAGAGGAGCTGTCCACACCCCCCCCACCCAGATCACAGATTCCTAGCAAATTAATTGGGGGGGGGGGTTGTTACATAGCAGTAGATAACCAGAACAATACCTATGCAAAGACAGTTTTGCTTTGCTTTCCACGTAGATGTGATCATACCCTGTGTATTGATCTTCAACTAGGTGAGTGTTTTCCTTTGTAACACTTTGCCCTGCAGATCTTTCCAGGTCAATACATTAAGATTAATCAACATATAATTAACTACTGCAAATAATTTTGCCCTATACCAAAATTTGTTTAAACACTCCTCTATTTGAAGAATACCTATATATTTGTTATTTGAATCTTATAGGCATATGGTTGTATGTATTTTCATTTATTCATGGTATCTATTACATCTTTCAGTGATGTTTCATAGGTTTATTCATATTTCTTATTGCTACTCTATTTTAATTGCCACCATACAGGAAACAATTTTTTCATGATTTTGCTTTCTTGGCTATAATTTGCATGTAAAAAAGCAGTTAATTGTTGTTCATCAATTTTTTAAAAAAATATTTTATTTACTTATCTTTAGAGAGAGGATAAGGGAGAAAGAGAGGGAAAGAAACATCAATGTGTGGCTGCCTCCCGCTTGCTCCCCACTGGGGACCCAGCCTGCAACCCAGGCATGTGCCCTAACTGGGAATCGAACTGGCAACCCTTTGGTTTGCATGCCGGCACTCAATCCACTGAGCCACACCAGCCAGGGCTGTTTGTCAATTTTTGATCTGGCCGCTTTGCTTGCTGAAACTTCTCATTAGTTCTGGAAGTTTGTCAGGTGATTTTGAGATTCACTAGGTAGAGGACCTTCGCTACAGAATGACTAGAGCCTCGAGCATTTCCATGGCTGACAGTAGGTGTTTGCACTTAGAACCCGTCTTTCTTCAACAGAGCCCTGTTCCCGTTCTAATGGAAATGCTTTCCTACACTTATTCTAACAGTGGTAGAGATTTCCAGTAAATCCTGTTTGTTAGGTTCAGGAAAGTTTCTCCTGTGATTTCTGGTATTTCCAGAAATTATTGTTGAATTTCGTCAGATACTTTTTTTAAATGGGGGGTAGGGATGGGAGCAGCTATGTGTGGATCTTCTCCTTTTTAAAACTTTAGGAAATTTTCTAATTTTGAAAAATCTTAGCATTGTTGGAATGAACTCTTCGTAGACATAATTTTCTTTTAATGCACTTCTGTATTTGATTTGATAGTATTTTTATGTCTCTGAGATAAAGCTTTTTATTTAAGCACAGTTATTCTATAATCTTTGTGTGATAGCTTTAATATCTAATATCTTTGAGGATTTTATTTTGCTGTCATTCTCAGTTGTAGCACCTTGTTTCTTTTATTTGGTCAGTTGGTTGTTTACTTCTTCTAACTGTGAAACAGCTCATCTCTTTGGAATTTTACCTGGAGGAATTCTTGTGACTTCAGTAGAAGGTGACTTCCTCCATTAGGGATCTTTTTTCTTCTGCCAATTATAAACAACCTGGAAACCAAGTTAAATTAAAATCCCAGCTTGTTTTTCAAACCATACAACAGCTAGTATAAATTCACACCACAAACATACACGAAAGCTGGCTGTGTTTTCAAATTTCCCCCCTTCATATGGGACCAAGAGTGAGAGAGATAACTTTGTTGTCCTGTTCTGCGTGGCAAATTTAATTTTCATTCTAGCTTTATGAGAGTGGACCATGCTGGACTTTCCAACTGGGGCAGCATTGGGCTAGAACCTCCAAGCAGTGTTCCTCAGTCTGTGTGGTCTGAGAAAGACCGAGAAGGTCTGGCCAGGCTGTGTCTGCTCCCCACCCACCCTGCACCTTGGGCCCCACCCAGCCCTCCAGGAAGTCCCAGGCTCCTGGGTTTGGCCTAAAGAGAAGAAAGACATTGTTGTCACTAACAAGGGTTTCTGCTTTCACTTACGTCTTGGCTTCTGTGGATTATTTTTAACCTCATGCCATCTCACCAATGCATCTAAAAAATATTTTTTTAACATATTAATTATTCTAATTTGAGGGTGGTTCAGGATATCTAGCCTGCCATATTGCTGGAAATAGAAGTCTTTTATCAACGCCCTTTTGCCTGTTAAATATTAAATTCCTAGATGCCAGGAACCACAAATGATTTATTTTTACATCCTGGGACCTGGCACACATTAGTGTATGCACAGGAAATATTATTTGAATGAATGCCAAAAGCAATCATTTGAAGCTCAAGTAATTGGTATGAAATTCTAACAACAATCAAGGTAATTTCCTTTCTGAAAACTCTGAAGGCTGCATTACTAAACATCACATATGGATTAGTGAGTTTCTTGGGAAACTGGTTATCCACATGAACTTTCTGTTTCAGTCAAATTAATTGGAGAGTTGGTTGATTGTACTTTAGTTTGATCACATGGATTCCATCCATTAGGACAGCTGTTTATGTTGTTGAATTGCACAATTACCGGAATCAGACTGCAAAGATTTAGGAAAAATATTCTCAACGTGAAAATTTTGCAACTTCTGCTACTTTCCCATGATATTTTACATTGGAAAGTAAAATATTGGTATTGACATTCACCACAATTATTAGATTATCTCATTGATCCACTTCTTCCTAATTCAGCATTTGTCTCTTCAATCAGCTTTTAGGAAACGTGTATCATATGCACAGGTTACAAAGAAGGCACATTCCTGCTTCCGTGTTCTCCCAGTCAGAGGCCAGCATTAATAAGCATAATACAGTAAAAAATGAACAATAGAAGTACATATTGGGCACAGCAGTAGCACAGAAGAGTGAACCACTGTGTTGCAGAGCAACCGGGAAGGTTTGGCTGGAGAAGAGGCTGCTGTGGTGAGACTAGAATGGCGTAGTTTGGAGTCGTTTTTACCAGATGAAGGGTGTCCGCCTCTGGAGGCTGGGTGTGGGTCCAGGGGGCAGGAAGCAGCATTTGGCCCAGTGTCCCGTTCCGTGTCCTGGGCCGCCTCCTGTCGTGGACAGGGCTTCCTATTGCTCCTGTGTGATCAGATTTTAATGCCTCCCACCAAGGACTCTCAAGTGTTCTTGATCCTTCTCCAGGACTGTGTTCACTGACCCTTCCAAAGTGACACTCAACCAGATGACCGTGCCTCCTGTCCTCACTCTTCCTTGATAATTGGACGTGTTTAAGCGCTACTCTCCTCCCTTTCTTTTTAAATATTCTGTAGGATTTTAATTGGTTCCTTGCTCTAGTTCTCTTCTTATGAGAACTAAGTTGAAATTTAACATTTGAAATAAATGCAAGCTCAAAGTGCCATGGTCTCTATTTAGAAATGTGAGTGATAAAATTTCATACAAACTAAGAGAAAACAGCCAAAATATCCAGAACATACTCTCTTTCTCTCAGAAGCATGCTGCTTCTGTTTTCATGTGTCCATTCTCTTTATTCTGAATTGAAATACAGACTGTGTCTATTTTTCATGAAATCCTTTAGTATTTCAGTAGACTCCAAAGTGCAGTGTGACCCCAGGAGCTGCCCCAAATTACGCGTTGGGGTGCAGAAAGAAAATATTAAACTACTTATACTTTATTTGTATGTTCTTTTAAGTTTACTATTTTTTATGTTTTATACTGTGTATTAGTCCATTTCATATATGTAGTTTATAAATATGCACACACTGGGGGTGCATGCTCAAACAGCATTTGCTGATGGGGTGAACAATGAAGATAGTTCAGAGAACACTGCTTTGTTTAATTATTTTCTCAAGCAAAAATGCTTCCGGTTTTAAAGTGTATTCTACCAAGCAGCTACCCCTGTTTCCTAATCCACTGGTAGTTCCACTAATTTAAGATGTAAAGCATAGAAAATCTGAATCATAAACATAGTCTTATCTTGCGAATGTTTTGTTCAGTGATAAGAATCTTGCTGTCTTTTTGAATTTGTTTTCCAATGCCAGGAATTTCTGAGCTGCCTCGTAAAGATGGAGGTTCCTGGCATGTGGTGAGGGAGATATTTTGAGAAAAAGGATGAATTGGCAGCTCCTCCCTCACATACATTATAAAACACAGACTAAGGGGGACTCCGGCTGGCCAGAGAATCCAAGGGTCTTTCCTGACTACCAGGCTTCAGGAGAGCGGCTTTTCTCTACTTTGCTGAAGAAGGTGCTCATTTGAAAACCTCAAAAATGCCTACGCTATTGTTTCTGAGACCCAGAAGGGTTTTGTTTTGTTTTGTTTTTTAATATTCTATTTATTTTTAGAGAGAGGGGGAATGAGGGAGAAAGAGGAGAGAAACATCAATGTGTGGTTGCCTCTTGTGCACCCCCTACTGGGGACCTGGCCTGGCCCGAAACCCAGGCATGTGCCCTGACTGGGAATCAAACCAGCGACCCTTTGGTATTCAGGCCGGCACTCTGTCCGCTGAGCCACACCAGCCAGGGCAGACCCAGAAGTTTTCAAATGCCACTTGTACTAAAAAAAAAAAAAAAAAAAAAAAAAAAAAAACGAAATTTAAACAATTTTAAGGCCCAGTTCTTCCTTGCCAATTCAGTGAGAACTGCACTACAGTATTTTATAAATAGTTTAATTTTAAGTTTGTTTTCCTTATTATGCATACTTCATAATTCAAAATTAATTTCATGGCCTTTTCTGGTATTTATTCTAGCATTGCTAATCTAAGTTTCTCACTTTATTTGAAGAGTAGTGTGATTGTGTGTATGATAAAGTGTCTTTTGAAGTTCTGAAAAGCATTAATAGAACTCCATTTTTGTTTTTTTGTTATATTTTATTTATTTTATTTTTAGAGAGAGGAAGGGAGGGAAAAAGAGAAGGAAAGAAATATTGTGTGGTTGCTTCTCACATGGCCCCCACTGGGGATCTGGCCCACAACACAGGCATGTATGCTGACTCGGAATCAAATCAGCAACCCTTTGGTCTGCAGCCCATGCTCAATCCACTGAGCTACACCAGCCAGGGCAATAAAACTCCATTATTGTTTAAATGTTCTTAAAACTAAGATATCTGCTTAAGGTCCTCACCTTGCTGTTTCACAGAAAAAGACATTGTGGAATCTTGGCCCTTTGATAATTTATGGTTTCAAGTTTGTGTCAAATTAAGCAAATTTATCTCCTTAGTCCAGGTACCTTTCTAACACAAGTCATTCCTAAATAAGTTTTCTGGTCTTTCCAACATAGTTTGAATGCTGCCAAGTTTTATCTGAGAACAAAGTGTGGCCTCCTAAGGCACTACACATGGACTTGGCAAACTCTAAACCCTTAGGGGGACCCTGCTCCCTTGCCCCTTTCTCTCATTCTCCACCCCTACCCCTTGGAGACATCTACAGGGGGACCAGCATGTCTCTGGGAATCTCTGTACTCTCCTCTTACCATTTTGCTAGGTCCTTCTTCAGTGAAGTTGATGCAGTTTTCAGCCAACCAGTAGATGTTTATCATGGCCCAACCATAGGGGCTCAGCCCTTGGGTAGGAGTGAGGCATTCTGACAGTGGGGCTCCAGTACCAGGAAAAGTTGGCTCCGCAGACACTGTCACTAGCCAGGCTGAGCGTCCTCCATCAGATCCACTTAGGCGGTGGTTCTTCCCGCCGTCACCTTTCTGCAAAGAATAGCAGTGCGGTGTCTGAAGTCACCTACGGGGCTGGATCTCCCCTGCTTCGCAGCTGGCTTCCTTACCAAAGACTTGGTGTTTTAATCTGAAAATGGAGAGAATGACTAATAACTCCTGCCATGCTTAATCTAATGGGGTTATTGCCAAAACCAAATAAAAAAATGTGAACAAAGCTACTTTGTAAGTTATAAAGCCTTATCTCAAGTTATACATCAAAGTAGACTTCTTTCCACAGCCACTTTGTCAAATTCTAATGCTTGGATGGCCCCTGGTCCTGGGCAGTTTTATGAAGGGCTCCCACTCCTAGATCTTCTTGGCTTCCAGAATAGGGAATTTCAAGTTCATGGTCACCATAGTAGCACCCCTCAAATCTGCCCTCTCTCGAGTGGCGCCAAAGCATTCCGCCACCCCTCCTTTTCCTCCCAAGGGTTCCCTCCTTCAGAAAAACTTACATTCTCAGTATCTTTTCCTTATGGTCTCACTTTCAGATTTTTTTTTTCCCCCAAAGAGCATATTTAAATGCAATGGATTTCTAGACAAGAGAAGAGGCATCTTTGATTATGGAGAGGATATGACCTTTTATTGGCTTTCAAATGTCACTGCATCAGCTTCTTCAACCCTTGGGTTTTAAGCAGCTTGGGATCTGCTAGATTGGTAGTTAGCTAAACCCTAGTTAGCTAAATCCTTTGCTAGACTTCTATTTTAATAAGCTCAGGGAAACTTCTATTACTTCCCCAAAGGCACCCTCCTCTGCTGGGAGAGGTAAGTGAATATAATCGGTAGAATGTAATTCACTATTGTCTTTCAGACATGGAAGGTGTGCTTACTGATTGTCTCGTAACCTCACTTTCAAAAATTTTCTTAAAGATATAATCAAAATATCTGGAAAGATTTACATATAAAGATATACATTTCAGTTTTAGTTATAATTTATGTTACGATTTGATTGTTTTAAGTAAAAGAAACAAGCTAAATATTTAATGATAGGAAAACTGTAGAAATGTATGCTTACCTGGGTAATGGGAGTACTGTGCAGCCATTGAGAATTTCTTTTTGGAGAACAATGAAATAAAGATGTATACGTAATCTAGATTTTTTCAAATGACAAAATAATGTGTAAATATTTTTATTTCAAGATGGAATTTTCAGTTTGTGTGCTTATTTTTTCTCCTGAGCACCAGTTTAAATGACCAAATAAACATGAAGTAAAATTTTAACTTTCATATGTGAAAGCCTGCAGGGGAGAACGACTAGGTGTGCGAGATGACTCATTGGAGTTCATGGCCCCCGTGAAAGGGGTGACGATGGCAGAGGACCTATACAGCATGTAATTAGTATTCTCAGGGCAATTTGAGAAGATATTTTTCATGCTAAAATAGGAACACGTAGCTATACAAAATAGCCACCACAAATCTTCAAATGGAGTAAGACCCAGTAATTCTACCTCCAGGAATTTATCTTATGGAATACGCATTGCAATAGCTGTGCGATGGCTATTTGAATTGAATTGCATTTTGAATGGCAAATTGAATGGCATTGAGAATGACTATGCCAATAGCGTATGTGCAATAGCAGAAGAGTTAATGCGATATAAGTATCCATATGTTGAAATAATACACAGTCACTATAACAAAACGAATGTGGGAGATATTTGTTTACAAAGATCTCTAAGATATATTGCTAAATAAAGAAAAAGCACATGTAAAACATTGTGTATCATTCAAGATGTACTAAAATGAATCTGTGGTGTTTGCATGTGTGTGCGCAATGCTGATGCATATGTGCAGAGAAAGGACTGCAAGTCTTCATATCAACATGTAATTATGCGTTTTATATTTTGCATTGTAATCCAACACTGCATTATTTTCTATCATTTATTTATTTTTAATTTTAATTTTTGGATTTAGCCTTCTGTATTATTATCTGGAAAGTGGAAGGATACCAAACAGAATTTTTTCTCTTTGTCCCCCACCACCTAACACCCCCCCCCCCCACCATTCCCTTAGGCAATCCCCACACCATTGTTCCTGTCCGTGGGTCATGCATAGAAGTTCTTTGGCTACTCCATTGCCTACACTGTACTTCACATTCCCATGGCTATTCTGTAACCACCTATTTGTACTTCTTAGTCCCCTCACCTCTTCACCCTTTCCCTCCAAAACCCCTCCCATCTGGCAACCATCCAAACACTCTCCATATCCATGATTCTGTCTCTGCCCTTCTCATTTGCTTAGTTTGTTTTTTAGATTCAATTGTTGATAGATATGTATTTATTGACATTTTATTGTTCATAGTTTTGATCTTCTTTTTCTTAAATAAATCCCTTTAACATTTCATATAATATTGGTTTGGTGATAAATACTTTCATTTTTTCTGTCTGGAAAGCTCTTTCCCTGCCCTTTGATTCTAAATGATAGCTTTATTGGGTAAGCAGTGTGGGCTGTGCATCTGCTTTTCATGACTTTGAATATTTCTTGCCAATTCTTTGTAGGCTGTTTCTAGCCTACAAAGTTTCTTTTGAGAAACCAGCTGACAGTCTTATGGGAACTCTCCTGTAAGTAACTAACTGCTTTTTCTGGCTACTTTTAAGATTCTTTCTTTATCTTTAACCTTTTGCATTTTAATTCTGATGTGTCTTGGAGTGGGCCTCTTTGCATCCATCTTGTTTGGGACTCTGTGCTTCCTGGGTTTGCATGTCTATTTTCTTCACAAATTAGGGAAGTTTTCTTTAATTATTTTTTCAAGTAGATTCCCAATTTCTTGCTCATTCTCTTTTCCTTCTGGCATCCCTATGATGCAAATGTTGGACCTCTTGAATTTGTCCCAGAGGCTGCTAACACTATCCTCATATTATTGGATTATTTTTTCTTCTTCTTCTGATCAGTTTTCTTTAGCTTTCTTATGTTCCTAATCATTGATTTAATTCTTGGCTTCATCCACACTACTGTTGTTTCCCTGTAAATTGTTCTTTATTTCAATTAGTGTATCTTTGTTTCTGACTGGACCTTTTTTGTGCTGCTGAGGTCCTCACTAAGTTCCTTGAGCATCTTTATAAACAGTGTTTTGAACTCTGCATCTGATAGATGGCTTATCTCCATTTCGTTTAGCCCTTTTTTCTTTGGAGTTTTGATCTGTTTTTTCATTTGGGACATGTTTCTTTGTCACCTCATTTTGGCAGCCTCCCTGTGTTTGTTTCTATGTATCAGGTAAAGCCACTTTGACTTCCTGCCTTGGTGGCATGACCTAATGCAGTAGCTGTCCTGTAGGGTCCAGTAGCACAGCCTCCCCTATCACCCAAGCTGGGTACTTGAGGTGTGCCTTCTGTGTGGGCTGAGTACACCCTCTTCTTGTAGTTGAACCTTGGTTGCTGTTGGCAGATCAATGAGAGGGATTTACCCAAGCCAGTCAGCTGCAAGGACTGGCTGTGACCACTGGACCACCAACCTCTACCCTCTGTGAGGATCAGCTGTGTAGGGGCAGGGATGTGTACTCCAACATGGTCTGTAGCTGTCCACTGGGTGCGCTGACCCTGGGGTTTCCCTGGGTAGTTCAGACCAAGGTCAGTCCTCACCTGTATTTTGCCCAGGGCCACCCTGCCTGAGCTATAAAGCAGTATGAGATGGCTGCTATTTGTGCTGGGCTTGGAGCTTCCCAGGCGAAACCAATCTGTGAATCTAGGCTGGCTGCTGCTAGAGCTGGGCTTGGGGCTCACTGAAGCCAGCTGTGGCTTGTTTGAGAGTATTTAGGAAGTTGTGAAGCATGAGTCAAGACCTGCCATTCATTTGGAAAAGCAGCTTGGTTGAGCCTGTAAGCTGGGTGGGGTAGATTCTCTGTGGATCTCCAGTGCCAGGCAAAACAGTGTTAACCACATTGGTGGAGTCTCAGATACAGCACCAGCTTGTCAGCTCTGTGGCTCAGACTGGGTGAATGTGATTTCTTTAATTCTGTTGTTGCCAGACTTTCATTCAGCTCAATTTCTGACTATTCTGAGTGTTGGTTGTTCTATATTTTAGTTGTAATTTTGATGTGGTTGTGCAAAGAGGTGAGCCATGTCTGCCTATGCCGCCATCTTGACCAGAGGTCCTCCATACTCTGAAGTTATTTTCTGATGCCTTTGTAAATCCATCAGTATAAGGTGAGTCTGTAGGAACCTTAAGGGATATAGAGGTGAAATGAACAAGCTTTTTCAGTAAGTCTTATAAGTGAGAAGAGTTTTCCGGTAAGTGGTAGAGATAAAATCTTTTGACTCCTAGCAGCCGGAACCCTTGCCACTCCCTCCACAGTGGCCGTCTTCACTGTTTCTGAAGGACATGCTTATACTCTCCAGTGAGGGGGCGTCTAACACATGCAAATCCGTGGTTGGAATGTTGATTGTCTCAACCTTCCGAAATGGGTTAAGGATCAGTTTAGAGCTACTCTTATGGGAAGAGGTTAATAGAAATTTTAATGAAACATTTGACTTTGACAGGATTGGAGCTCAATGGCTTTGAATTTTGAAACAAAACCTTTTGCAGATGTCCATACTTACAGACGGAAGAGTAGTCACAGGAGGCACTCTGTCCCCTAGTCCCCTAGTGCCAGCAAATACAATGAGCATGATGAAGGAAAAATGAATGGTCATGTACCCCTGGAAACCAGAGGCACACATCACACAGTTATATCTTGAGAGTTTCCAAAGGTCAACCCTGTAGGAAAATTTCATGAATGCTGGACTTAGTTAGCATAATGGCCCAGTCATGCTTGATGCTTATGTATTAATAACCCTCTCTTCAGGAAATGTGGAGTTGCCCAGTTGATCTCTTTGCTGCTCACATATCCCTGCATGTGAGCCAAGACAGCAAGGAGAAAGACCTGGATTGGAACAGCACAGTTTATTCCAGCCATGGCCACTGAGGCCTTGTCAATGCCCACACAATGCCCACAACGCTGCAGGCATGCCAGTGAGTGGCAGGGAACTAGACTCGCCACCAGCTAGTTGTACTCCAATTGCTGGAGAAAAAAGAAACTAAAGATTAGTCCCCCCACCCCTTTTTTTTTTCATAGTCCCAATATCAGCCTTCCCCGCCACCCTGTAATTGCCTTCTCTAGGACATCCTGGGAGAAAAGAGGGCTCTCTTGGCCATGTTGAGTCAGCTACCTTGTCCACTGTAAGGTGGGGTCCCATACAAACTCAGGTGTGGGAAGTTCTCTCACCCATACCTGAGTTGGCTCTTATCCACACCTAACTCGGTTCTATCATCCACATTGACTTGACTCTCTCAGCTCGATGCCCACTCCTGAATGGGCTCTTTTATCCACAGCCTAATCACTCACACCTTGGTTGTCTCTCTCACCCTTACCTGAGTCATGACGATTCTCTCATACACACCGAAGTCAGCTCTCTTCTGCACACCTTAGCTGGCTCTCTCACCCTCACGTGCATGAGTTAGCTTGCTCTCCCCTACCTGAGTGTATTCTCTCACCCACACCTTGTTGAGGAGCCCTTGGATTATAGATTTTAGACCTGGGGAGTCTCTAGTTTTAGAGAATATTGCAGAAATCTTGGCAATGGCATGAAAGGGTCTATTTCTGCTTTGAGAGTTGGCCTAGATCAGGGGAACAAGGAAGCCAAAAGGAGTCAGGAATCATAGTTAACATAATTAACATAAACTTGAGGGTTTAAAGGGGTTCAGGGGACTTGAATAGCGGATAGTTAATGACAGCCAATAAAGGACTAAGGTGCAAAGAGTAGAGTTAGGGACTTCAGTGGCGGGGCCCTTAGGAGAACATACTGATATTTTGGTTGGAAAGTAACTCCTCCGGAGCATTGCCAGAAGCGGAGCAAAGCAGAAAGCTGTGCTGGGCAGTGAGAAGTCCTTGTGACAAAGAGAGGTTTAGTAAAGGCAATGTGATGGAAGTTCCCCAAGCATGGTTTGCCTGCTCCACGGTGATAGGAAAATAAGAGATGGTCGCGGTGGATACCTTGCCCCTGAGTCCACTAGGAAGGTGGTGGGTGGCCATTGATGGGGGTGATTCTTTCCCCTGGGCTCTGGGTTAGTTGCGGACACTCAGGGGAGGATTCATGGAGGAAATTCATGGGGAGGTGAATTTGTAGAAGAACGCCTGTGTCCTCTTGCAGTTTCAGGCTAGGCAATCCTTAGTCCAATGTCCCCTTTCTTAGCAATATCTACAAATGTCCCCGCCTATGGTGGGTTGGATTGCCTGGCTTGTTTCTTCAAATTGTTAGGTTGTCAGGCCATGAGTTGCACTGTTTCCTTGGCCTTCATGCAATGGTCATCATGGTGTTGACCAAGTCGTGTGTACTTCAGAGAGAGGAAACTTTGCATTGTGTTTTTGAATAACATCTAATTTCTGGTGTGACCAGGGCAGAAGCTGTTCGGGTGTCCAGAGTGAGACTGAAGTAGTCCTTCCAAACATTCTAATCTATGTTCATAGTTAGAGCCCTGCAATCGTGTATCTTCCACTCATTGATTTTTGAGAAGAGGCTGTGGGAATGGATTCTAAGTCTTTCTTCTATGGGTTTAGCCCATAAACCTTGGGGGTATTCCGATTTCTTGAAGGTCCTCCTGAAGAGTGGTCCATTTGGCATTTTCAAACCATTAAATTAAGTGGCATCTCCACTGTCCTCTAGAGGATAAACAAGTTAATATAAGTCACAGAGCCCAGGTGAATATGCCCGAGGACTGGTCTGAATTGACTACTGAGTTCTTTCTTATTCTTGTGGGAGTTCAGAAACAACAGCATGTAAATTGGAGTGAGGACAAGGCAGAAAGAGAGGGCACATAGGTTATTGATCTTCTCCCACAGGTGAAGAAAGGCCAATAATAAACATTAGGATGGAGAGCAGGCAGTGGTGGGACAAAGAGGGAAGTGGGGTAAAGAGGAAGGGTATAGGGTTGGTAGGGGATTAACAGAAGAGGCCGAATTAATAATAAAAAAGTACCAAAAAAGAAAACCCTAGGTTACTTCACCTCTGAATTCTACCAAACATTTAAAAAAAGAGTTTGTACCAAGTCTTCAAAAACTCTTCCAAAAAAATAGAAGGGGAACACTTCACCACTCATTTTATGAGGCCAATTAAAGTACTCTAATACCAAAACCAGACAAAGACATCACAAGAAAAGAAAATTCTAGATCATATCTCTTATGAATATGGACACAAAATTCTTGACAAAATACTAGATGTTGAACTTCTGTTACATGTATCTCTGAGACACCCATCCTTGTGTGTTTTGTTCTGTGCTTTAGGTTAAATATGCTATTGATTCAATGCTATTTGAATTGAAACACTAAAGTATGGGGCTGGACAAAAAGTTCGTTTGGTTTTCTCCATATGATGGCCCCACAGGGGTATCAAACCCATTTTCACCAGGGGCCACATCAGCCTCGCGGTTGCCTTCAAAGGACCGAATGTAATTTTAGGACTATAAATGTAACCACTCCTTAACAGTTAAGTGAGAGCTTGGCGCTGCTGCCTGGTAGAAACAAGGTGCTGGGCCGGATAAAACAAGGTAGAGGGCTGGATTCGGCCCGTGGGCCTTGTGTTTGCCATCTGTGCTTTATTGGCACTTAGTTGTTTTTCACTTCCTTCAAAACAATTTTGTTGGATTGTATTGTGACAGCTATCATATCAGCATGCATTAAAAAAAGCCTTATCAAAATTGGTGAATTTTTGTGTAGCCATTTAATATTGAAGATGAAAGAAAAAATATAACATTTCCAGCATATTATGCTTTATTATTTCAAGAAAGATAAAAACACAACTGTAATATAAAAGAAAGATAAAAACACAACTGAAATATAAAAGAAAGATTTGTGCAGAGTATGGAAAAAATGTGCTGTGACTGATAGAATGTGCCAAGAGTGGTTCACGAAGTTTCGTGCTGGAGATGTCTCGCTGGAGGATGCTCCAAGGTCAGGCAGACCAGTTGAAGTTGATAGTGGTCAAATCAAGACATTAACTGAGAACAATTGATATGTTATACCATGTGGGAGATAGCCGACGTACTCAAAGTATCCAAATCAATAAAGTTACTGGTAAAAATGAAAAGTGTGTCTTTTTGTGAGGATTTTATTTATTTATTTTAGGGAGAGGGGGAGGAAGGGAGTAAGAGAGGGAGGGAAACAGCAAATGGTTGCCTCTCACATGCCCCCAACTGGGGACCTTGCCCGCAACTCAAGCATGTGCCATGACCGGAAATCAAACCAGCGACCTTTCTGCTTGCAAGCCGATGCTCAATCCACTGAGCCACACCAGCCAGGGCAAAAATGTGTTTTATGTTACAGAAAAAACCAGCTCTGGCTGGTGTGGCTCAGTGGATTGAGTGCCAGCCTCCAAACGAAAAGGTCACCAGTTTGATTTTAGGTCAGGGCACACGCCTGGGTTGCAGGTTGGGTCCCTGGTTGTGGGCTTGTGAGAAGCAATGATGTTTCTCTCTCTCTTTCTCCCTCCCTTCTCATCTCTCTAAAAATATAAAAATAAAATCTTTAAAAAAAGCCCAGGAAACTAAACATATTTTTTGGCCACTCTAATATTTTATAGTCAATTCTATTCCTTTTCAATTTATGCCCCAACAGTTCTTCATTTACTACATATAATTTTTAATTTTTAACTCTTAAAAAGTGACCATTTTCTATGTGTGTCATAATGTATTTTTCCCTTCCTTTTACCTGGGCTTGCTTTCTCTATTTTTTTTTAAATATTTTATTTATTTATTTTTAGAGAGAGGGGAAGGGAGGGAGAAAGAGAGGGAGAGAAACAGCAATGTATGGTTGCCTCTCACATGGCCCTCACGGGGACCTGGCCCGCAACCCAGGCATGTGCCCTGACTGGGAATCGAACCGGGACCCTTTGGTTCCCAGCCCGCGCTCAATCCACTGAGCTACACCAGCCAGGCATCTTTTTTAATTTAACTAAATTTTATATCTTTCTCTACTCTAATAAGACACATTTTGCCTAGTTTAAAATTCTGTTTTTTCCTGATAAGTGTTTCTTTAACATCTCCCTCTGTAGTTAATTTTTATCTTTTACACATGTTTTCTAAAGAGTCTATCTCTTTTAAAGAAAAAAACCCTTTTCCGGATGCATGTTGCTGTCCTTCCTTTCGCAGTGGTTAAACGCACGGGTTAATGGATAGTGTTCAGTGTTTTAAGAGGTGGGTTAAGGGGCTCTGCTCTGCTCCAAAGCACGTGACCCGTGTGCGGTGGGCACAAGGAAGGGTTAAGGGGGCAGTGTGGTGGACATGGTGAAATACGGGGATCGGAATGGAAACTGGGGTTATGCCTGAGGAAAGCAAGGAAGGCCGTTGCTGATGATCCCCAGATCCACCACACCAGGATGGCCCTGCAGCCACAAAGAGTAGGCACTCAAGAACAGACCACAACTGTCAGTTCAGAAATGGAGTTGGGCCTCATGGTGCCGAATGCTTCAGGATGCTACTTAAATAGCGCCACAGTGTGATAGAAAACCAAATTACATCTGGCGGTGGGCAGGGTTCAGTGGAATACGATGGTCTAAAAATCAAACTGGCACTCAGGTAAACGGGCTCTTTCAAAAAAAATAAATCTTTTAAAGTTTTTCTTTAGGAAAATTTGGATATACATTTCAAAAGCCAAAAGTCATCATTTGATTCAGCAATTTCATAATGGATATTTATCCTAATAATAGCCAATATTTGTCGAGGGCCATTAGCGCTGTTTTGAATGCTTTATGTGTATTTGTGAATTTAATTTTACAGCAACACTATTAGGTGGAAATTATTATCCCTATTTTCCAGAAGGGAAATGGAAGCGCAGAGCAACCGGAGAATTGGAGACGCAATCAGTCAATGTGCCTAAATGCTTGAGCCCCTCAAATTCTAATAGAAGTTGGAGTCTAGAAAGTCGGAAAACTCTGAGGCTAAAACATTGAGTTCCCTGCAGGCTGGGGGCAGGGGGATGTGTGAAGAGGAGGCTGGGGATGATGTCACTGTCCAGCACTTATACCTGGCTGTGCACGAACACTTTGAGGACAGGTGAGAAGGAGCGTGGTTGATTCAATCACCAGGTGTCCTTGAACTGCACAGAAATACAGACCGCCACTGTCCGCTGTGATTCGTGAAGTGTTTTCTGGCCCCTGTGGTTTAATCAGAGAGAAAGTTTAATAGAAGATTTTATCCAGTGGACTCATCAATTGAGTTGCCATTAATTGTTTTTTTGTTTTTGTTTTTTGTTTGCTTTTTATTTATAACCTTGCTTATAAGTGTTAATTTTCTGCTGCCTTGGACTTCTCAGAGAGCTCTAATTTTATTATTTTTTTTAAATGTACTCAGTCTGCCCTGGCTGGTGTAGGTCAGTGGACTGAGCGCGGGCTGGGAACCAAAGGGTCACTGATTCAATTCCCAGTCAGGGCACATGCCAGGCCTGCGGGCCAGGTCCCTAGTGAGGGCCATGTGAGAGGCAACCATACATTGCTGTTTCTTTCCCTCTCTGTCTCCCTCCCTTCCACTCTCTCTAAAAATAAAATAAAATAAAATCTTTAAAAAAAAATGTACTCAGTCTGCAGCTAAAGGATTTTCAGTTAAGTAACTGCTTATGGCTGCCAGTTATTTAATAGATGACTGGGGAACAGAAATCTTAAATCTGATTCTAAGTATTATGCTTTATTCACTGGAGGAAATGATCTCTATTTTAAAAGGATTTTTTAAAAAATAACATTTTAAAGTGTATATTTGGGTTTGGGATAATAAAGAGCTAAGCTTCAATGAACCACCCAACTTGGGTAAAATAATAGGGAGAATTAAAAAATATATGAACAAGTCATTTTGTTCTCTTTAGGTTTGTCTTTACCTACTTTATTAATTTGAGAACAATGTTAGTCTGTTCCAGAGCTTCCCAAAGTTTCTTAGTTGAGGATACCGTTTTAGTGTTACAACTTTTCATGGAGCCCCTTGGTCAACAGAAATACCTAACAGCCCTGGCCGGTAGCCAAGGTAGCAGGTTCAGCCCCTGGTCAGGGCACATACACAAATCAACCAATGAATACATAAATAAGTAGAACAACAAATCGGTGTTTTTCTATCTCTCATTTACTCTCTCTCTCTAAAATCAAGAAATAAAAAATGTAAAAATATCTTACAGTTCTGTTTATTTAATAGTAAGTAGCCATTTGTAAAAATAATACACAAATCAAAATAAAAAAATATTTCATGTCATCCTGAAATAACCATTATTTCTTGCTAAAGGGCCAGCACATCTAGTGGTCTCCAAACGATTCTTCAGTTCTCAGAATCAATGCACACAGCGCCCTCATTTCCTGTTCCATGATGATTTTTGCCTGGTTCTTGCTTTTTAATTTTAATTTTAATTTTATTTTAATGCAATATTATATAGTTCCAGGTGCACAACATCATGACTAGGCATTTATATAATTTAAAAAGTGATGAAACTGATAAGTCTAGTACCCATCTGATTGGTTCTTGCTTTTTATCACAGGAGCTGAAGAAAATCCAGCTTCATAACGATAACAATATCATCTGAAGGCACGTATCTGAATTCTAATGTTGAAATTGTAAACTCATTTTTTTTTCTTTTATCCTTTTTTCCATTTAAATTGTACACTCTTTCAAACTACTAGTTCCTGGGAACATTGCTCTGCATTGTAGAAATTATAAAGTATTCAGCAGCACACTGGGGGTTTGTGGTTCCCCCAAGGTTCCTTAGTGCTCTGTTTCAAATTTGCAGCCGCCACCTTAGCAAATGTACAGGCATGAAATTATGCCAAGGAAGGCCCCTCATTGGTTGTTCTGTAATTATAAAAGATTTGTACATTTGTAAAATGCTTTTCAATGGCAGTAACGGTCAATCAAAATTCTTTGCTGCTTCATTCTTCTGAAAGCACATAATACAAATTAATTAGGGTTTCCCTTCTTGGATGAAGAATATCAAGTAACAGTGAAAAGGCTATTCTGACCTTAGTTACTTGTTCCGGTGTCCAGCCCATGTTGAAAATCACAATGAAGTTTTTGCCTTCTGAAGGCAACTGGGAAAGGCACTCTTTCTCGAAGCCTGCTCAGGTTCAATAAGCAGATTTAACGATTAAGCCCCAACAGTGAGCACTGGACAGGCAGAAGTCTTTCTTAGACCGAAGACACGTCACTCTTCACCATGATCCCTATCGGGCCATGACCAAGTTCCTATGCCTGATCAATACCATCGGGAAATTATTATGCGATAAAGGTAATTGGATTCTATATAAAACCTTATTCATGTTTTTCCTGAGTGAAGACCCAAATGGGCCTCTGAGGGATGAGAATATTGGAAGCAGCAATGGCTGGAATATCTGAACAAGATGGTGTACGTGAAAAAAATAAACCTGAATTACTAGCCTGGGTTTTATAAACGGAGATTCAGGCAGATGAAGCTGTCTCTCATTCACACTTGGGGACAAAATTAATATTTAAATGATTTAATCCTGCAGTTGGCTCTACAGCTCTCTTTTTTAAAATATATTATGTTGATTATGCTATTACAGTTGTCCCATCCCCCCACCTTATTCCCCTCTGCAATGCACCCCCCTCCCACCCGCCTTCCCCCTCTTTAGTTCATGTCCATGGGTCATACATATAAGTTCTTTGGCTTCTACATTTCCTATATTATTCTCAACCTCCCCTGTCTATTTTGTACCTACCATTTATGCTTCTTATTCTCTATACCTTTTCCCCCTCTCTCCCCTCCCCTTCTCCACTGATAACCCTCCATGTGATCTCCATTTCTGTGATTCTGTTCCTGTTCCAGTTGTTAGCTTAGTTTATTTTTGTTTTAGGTTCAGTTGTTGATGGTTGTGAGTTTGTTGTCATTTTACTGTTCATAGTTTTGATCATCTTCTTTTACTTAGATAAGACCCTTTAACATTTCATATATAAGGGCTTGGTGATGATGAACTCCTTTAACTTGACCTTATCTGGGAAGCACTTTATCTGCCTTTCCATTCTAAATGATAGCTTTGCTGGATAGAGTAATCTTGAATGTAGGTTCTTGCCTTTCATGACTTTGAATACTTCTTTCCAGCCCCTTGTTGTCTGCAAGGTTTCTTTTGAGAAATCAGCTGATAGTCTTATGGGAACTCCTTTGTAGGCAACTGTCTCCTTCTGCTGCTTTTAAGATTCTTTCCTAGCCCTGGCTGGTGTAGCTCAGTGGATTGAGCGCGGGCTGGGAACAAAGCGGTCCCAGTTCGATTCCCAGTCAGGGCACATGCCTAGGTTGCAAGCCAGGTCCCCGTGAGGGCCATGTGAGAGGCAACCATACATTGCTGTTTCTCTCCCTCTCTGTCTCCCTCCCTTCCCCTCTCTCTAAAAATAAATAAAAATAAAATCTTTAAAAAAAAAAAGATTCTTTCCTTATCTTTCATCTTGGGTAATGCAGTTATTATGTGCGTTGGTGTGTGCTTCCTTGGGTCCAACTTCTTTGGGGCTCAGCTTCCTGGAAGTCTATTTCCTTTGTCAGATTGGGGAAGTTTTTCTTCATTATTTTTTCAAATAAATTTTCCATTTCTTGCTCTTTCTCTTCTCCTTCTGGCATCCCTATGGTTTAAATATTGGAATGTTTAAAGTTGTCCCGAAGGTTCCTAAGCCTCTCTTCATTTTTTTGAATTCTTGTTTCTTCTTTCGGTTCTGGTTAAATGTTTTCTTCTTCTTTCTGGTCCAAATCATTGATTTGAGTCCCTTTTTCCTTCCTATCACTGTTGGCTCCCTGTACATTTTCCTTTATTTCACCTTTCATAGCCTTCACTTTTTCCTCCATTTTGCAACCATACTCAATCATTTCTGTGAGCATCCTGATTACCAGTGTTTTGAACTCTGCATCTGATAGGTTGGCTATCTCTTCGTCACTTAGTTTTATTTTTGGAGCTTTGATCTCTTCTTTAATTTGGGCCATATTTTTTTGTCTTGGTGGGACTAGTAATGGGTGGGGCCTTAGGTCTTTGCCAGGGCGGGGCAACCCATGTTGCTGCTTGGTGGCACTGTATGTGGGGGAGGGGTCCGAGAGGGAGCAATGCTGCTTGCTTAGCTCCCTGCTGGCTTTCAGTCACTTGCCCTGCTACCCACAAACAAATTGGGCCCTTCTGGTGCTGATTCCCAGGTAGGTGGGTTTGTGTACATTCTTTCCAACGAACTTCCCTGTGACGCTGCGAGTTTCTTTTTCCACCACAGCCTCCACAGGTTCTTACTGCGAGAGGTTTTAATGCTTTATTTCCCCTCACTGGAACCCTGGGTTGCTCGGTCTGTCTCACTTCCCAGTTGTTCTTCCTGGGTTATCGGCACACGAATATGGGACCCCGGTCGCCAGCCACCGCCTTGCCACAAGTTCTCTCCACCCCAGCTGCCCATCTCTGTCCCCACTACCATTCTGGGTGAATGTTTCTTCTTTAATTCCTTGGTTGTCAGACTCCGATACAGTTTGATTTTTTGGCAGTTCTGGTTATGTTTTCTTTTTAAATTTGTTGTCCTTCTTTGGTTGTATTAGGAGGCAAAGTGTATCTACCCACGCCTCCTTCTTGGCCGGAAGTCCTCTATACATCTCTTAATCTGTGCTCTTAATCTGAATTGTTTCTTATTGACCAGGATTTTTAGTCCTTTTCAGTTTTGGAAACACTTCTGATATCAAATGCCCCATGATCTCGGTGTAAACATATCTGCCCTTCCCTCCAAGTTATGATTCACTTGATATGTGAGACTGATACGAGTGAAAAAGAGATGGCATTGTCACATACATATGTGGAAAATCCCTCCTCCAAATTCCTACCTTTATGATTCTTAAATGTTAGATGATGACTATATTTCTATGAAGTTCCATTTAATACATGATCCATAACATTGGGGAAGGTGGAGAGAGAAAAGAAAATATCTTTTTAATTTAAACCCAAAGAGAACAGCTAATTATATACGTGTGGATTTTCACTAACCTGTTTTTTTTTAAAGTATGCATTTTTTAAAAGATTTTATTATTTATTTTTAGAGTGGGGAAGGGAGGAAAAAAGAGAGGGAGAGAAACATCAATGTGTAGTTGTCTCTCATGCACCCCCTACTGGGGACCTGGACAGTAAACCCAGCATGTGCCCTGACTGGGAATCAAACCAGCGACCCTGTGGTTCACAGTCCAGTGTTCAATCCACCGAGCCACACCAGCCAGGGCTCACTAACCTGTTTTTAAAAATAAAATTTTTACTTTTGAAAAGCTTTTGATTTACCATAGTTCCACCTTATCCATAGAGGATATGTTCCAAATCCTCCCATACCCTACGTATACTATGTTTTTTCCTATACATACATACCTATGATAAAGTTTAATTTATGAATTAGACACAGTTAGTGACAAACAAAAATAACTAAAATAAAATAGAACTATAACAATAAACTGTATTTAAAGTTACGTGAATGTGGTCTTGCTCTCAAAATATCTTATTGTACTGGACTCACCTTTCTTGTTATGACGTGAGGCGAGGCAATGCTGACGTGCTGAGGTGAAGTGAGGAGAATGAAGAAGGCGTTGGGACGTGCTATTGACCTTCCGACAATATGTGAGGGGGAGGGTGGGTCATGGAGCCACAGCAGTGCCCGTGGCTGGATGCCAGGAGCAGACGGTCGATGGTTAGGGAAGTTTAATATTTTTGCACCGGGGTTGACGGTGGGTAACTACAATCATTGCAGATGAGGGGGGAGGGGTGGGAACTACTGTGTATAAAAGTTGCAGAGGACGGTGTTCAGAAAATTCCCACATAGCTCACAGCTATTTCCCCTGTTCTTAATATGTTATCATACATTTGTCATAACTAGGAAAACAGCACTGATGCTATTACTATCCATGGGGGTTCTTCCTATCATTGAAATTCAATCTCTTTGTCAGTTAAATATCCTCTGCCATCCTAGGGCTTGGCTTTTACCTCTCTTAGGTTTTTTATAATAGATACAAATTTTAATTAAAATACAGTGTAAAAGATCCACCTTTTCTTCATGGTAGTGTTTTTGTGTCCTGCCTAAAGTATCTCTCTCTAGTCTCTGGTCATAAAGACATTTTGCTATATTTCTTTTTCTAGTTTTTTATTGTGGTGAAATACACACACCATTTACCGTCTTAACCACGTTAAGTGTGCAGTTCAGTGGCAGTAAATACCTTCACGATGCGGGGCAACCACCACCATCCGTCTCCATCCCTTCTCACCTTGCAAAACTAAAACCCTGTCCTCATTAAGCAACCCCTAGTTCTCCCTCCCCCAGCTCCCAGCAAGCACCATTCTATTCATACTTTCCGTTTCTACGAATTTGACTACTATAAATACCTCCTATGAGAGGAATCACACGGCATTGTCTTTTTGTGACTGGCTTATTTCACTCAGCATAATGTCCTCAAGGCCCATTCATGTTCTAGCATGTGTCAGAATCTACCTTTTTAGACTGAATTTAATCTTGAATTGTTTTAGATTTTATTTAGAGAGAAGGGAAGGGTGGGAGGAAAGGAGGGAGAGAAACACTGATGTGTGAGAGAGAACATCGATCGGTTGCCTCTGAAACCCAGGCATGTGCCCTGTTGGGGAATCGAACTAGTGACCCTTTGGTTCTCAGGCCGTCGCTCAATCTGCTAAGCCACACCATGCAGGGCTCTCTTTCCTTTTTATGGCTGAGTAATATTCCATTGTATGCATCTAACATCTGTTGCTTATCCATTCATTCATAAGTGGACACTTAGGTTGCTTCCACGCTCTAGCTATTAGAATAAGCTATGAGTAATGCTGCTACAGACATGGGTGTACAAATACCTCTTCAAGACCCTGCTTTTGATTCTTTTAGGTATATACTCATAAGTGAAATTGCTAGATCATATAATAATTCTATTTTTTATTTTTTTCAGGAACCACCATACTGTTTTCTGCAGTGAACCAACAGTGCATAGGTAGTTTAATTTCTCACCAATATTTGTTATTTTCTTTTTTAAAAAAATAATAGTTATTTTAATGACTGTGAGGTAGTATATCATTATAGTTTTTTTTTTAAGATTTTATTTATTTAGTTTTAGACAAAGGGAAAGGATAGGAGAGAGGGAGAGAAACATCAATGTGTGGTTGCCTCTCATGTGCCCCCTACTGGGGACCTAGCTTGCAACCCAGGCATGTGCCATAACTCGGAATCAAACCAGCGACACTTCGGTTCACAGGCCGGCACTCAATCCACCGAGCCACATCAGCTAGGGCTCATTATAGTTTTAATTTACATTTCCATAATGATTAATGATATTGAGAATCTTTTTATTTGCTTATTGTCCATTTGCATATCTTCTTTCTTCATGTTTTTAAATAGATCATACAGATTGAATATGAGATCTATTCATATTTTGAACAGGTACATAAAGATAAAGGGTTTTTTGTCTTAATGGCTGCAATAGCATTCCATCTAATGAATGTGTGACAGTTACTTATCCTTTTTTCTGTTACAACCACGCTTGCACGCATTTCTTGCTGTCGACTGTCAGTGTTGGTTACAGTATATCTTAATGGACTAATTGCTAGATTTTATGCCAAATGCATTTACATTTTATTACAGGCTGCTAACTCACTTCCCAAATGGCTCTTCAAATTTACACTCCCACCGGCAATATAGAAAGTACTGTGACTATTACATTGTGCTGAGAGGCAGGAGAATATAATTTTTTTAATTAATCCTCACCTGAGGATATGTTCATTGATTTTTTTTAGAAAGAGAGGAAGGGAGGGAGAAAGAGAGAGAAACATCAGTGTGAAAGAGAAACATGGATATAGCAACGCGAGAGAGAAAGACCAACTGTTTGCCTCCCATACGTGTCCGACTGGGGATTGAAACTGCAGTCTAGGTATGTGCCCTGACTGGGAATTGAACCCACCACCTTTTGGTGTACGGGACAGTGCTCTAACCAACTGAGCCACCAGCCAGGGCAGGAGAGTCTAATGTCTAAGAGCAAGGTTCTGGTGCCATCAAGCCCAAGTTCAAGTCTTGGCTTTGCCACTTACTAGATGTGTCACTATTATCTTTCTGCTTCATTGATGAATGATATTTTATTATATTTATCCATTCTACATAGAGGGGCCTTTGGGTAACTTCTAATTTTTAACTATTACAAATAAAGCTATTGTGAAAAGTCTAGCACATGTTCTGGTGAGCACATGTATGCCTATCCGTTAAGTATAAACCTAGAAACAGGTCTGTTTTGTCCGAGGGTAGGCATTTGTTTAGTGTTGTAGATACTGCAATGCACTTTCTCAAAGACATTTCACCAACTTACATCCCAGTAGCTCCACATCCTTGCCAACACTTGGTATTGTTAGTCTTTTTCATGTTAGTGTTGGGCTTATTGTATTTTAAAAAATTATTGGTATAGAAGCATATGACAAGAATCATTGCAACGAATGTTAGCAGTGCTTACTAGCCCTTGCCCAGGGGATGAGAGTCTGAGGAAGCTGATTTGAGCATGTCTTATCCTGCTGGCGAGAGAGAGACTTTGCTGGCTGGGAATGAGTGCCTGGGGAAATCGCATTTCTAACCACAAATTAATAAGCTGGCATCGCTGCTCTCTGCATCTGACTTATGAACGTGGTTCACATGGGCTCCTCCTGAGAGATCAGTTGTCCCATGGTGAGCACCTAAGTCATGGGAAGAATCAATATTTATGGAAGTCAGAATAGTGATACAGTGAAGTAGGGTGGGTAGTGGACTGGGAGGGTGTGTGAGAGAAAATTCCTAGTGCTGAGAGCGTTCTAGATCTTGACCTGGTGTTTAAACACGGGAAAATCACCAAGTTGAACACTTAAGATTAGTGCGCTTTTTATACTGTGCTGTGTGCATGTAAACCTCCTTTTTTAAAAAGTAACTTGGTTTTCTTCCCTGTTGGACAGAGACCACTTTCAGCCTGGGCATGAGGACAGAGAGGAGACGGCCTGGGCAGCTCCGTGGGAGGGAGGGGAAGGGTCTGGGCGGGAGGTCTGAGGGGACTGGGGGCAGGCTGCCGGCAGCACCAGCCCCCTCCCCGGAGCTGGTGGAAATTCCATCCAGTGCTGAGGGAAGTTACGGGACCAGGCGTGGAGGGAAGAATATAAGCCTTTCTGTTTTCCGATGTGTCAGCAGAAGGAACAAGTTAAGAAAAAGGTGTTAGCTTCAGATTTATAGGGCACCGTGCTGGCTTTGCCAGTAAAAGAAACCCCAATTGCTCAGCCAGACTTTAAGAAATATTATTTGGTCCCTGAGTAAAAACAGATGTTATTTCCTGTCACGGAAATCAGCTATACATCTTCCCACCTCCACCAGCAGCAAGGCGCTCCAACCTCCCATATTTCTTTCTCCAGAATCAGATCCACAAGGCAAAGTCAACCGAAAAGAATTCCAGCTTCCTCACCTTTTCTGTCACTGCCTTGTGAAAAGTGGGCAGGAAAGATTTTTTTCCTACTGAACTATATTTCATTACTATTTCCCTTCTCCAAGCCATTGCAGACGGATACCTAAGACTCCTCCCTCCAGAGGGGTCTCCAGAGTGAGACATGTCTTCAGAGAACTCTTCTTTTTTGTTAAGTTTAGAGTTGGGCTGCTGGGTAATTGTTCGATTGCTCCCTCGGCTCCCACTGTCTAATTTTTACACCTTTGGAAAGTGGCGGTCACCTCCTCACCGAGGCAAACCATAATTTATGCTGGAAATGTAGGTCAGCATATGCCAATTTAATACTTTTGGTCACCGGAAAAACTGGGGGCCAGTTCTTGGCTGAATTGCAAAGCAGATAGCTCTATGGCCATGCTTCACCTTGTCTGTCTCCTCTTCTTCTTGGTCCTTGCAGCCCTCCTTCCTTTCCTCCAGATGCCCCCTTGTTCCACCTCCGCACCCCGCCTTCAACTTGTGGGGGCCTCACATGGCCTTCCTTCCATTATGTGGACCCAGTTACACCTTCTAAAGGGTTTTCATTCAGAACTGGATTGCTTTGACATCTTAATAAGCTTATCCCATAATAAACCATGGGACAAGTAATAATACTTGCTCTGTTTTGGCAGCGTGAGCTATTATTTTGCCTTTGATTTATGAGGAATCAGACCCAAGGTAGATTCGTCTTTTCAGATGTTGCTAAGGGCACGCTGATCCCCAGCGGCCACCATGAGGAAGCTCAGGCCTTTGAGCTTGGCTCTCACACACCCAGCAGAGAGTGCACAAGGACCTCACAGGGTCTCCCTGCTTCTCAAGCTGCTGGGAGACAGCGAAGTAGTGAAGAGAACACTCCCAGTGAGGGGTGGTAGAGAGACAGTGCCCTCGGCGCGGAAGACTTCCCAACCCTGGGCTATAGACAGTCTATGCTCTGACAGCTTGAGGCTCTTGCCAGAGGAGCTTTAGTTCAGGCCAATGTTGCTGCCCAGTAGACCTTTGGCGCTACTCGAATGCTGTGAGCTGCAAAGAGCAGACCACAGGCCAAGCCACTGTCCAGTAGAGTTTGCCAGTAGATGAAGGAGGTGTCCTATATCTGCTCTGCGCAACATGGTCACCCTTGCCTATTGAGCGCTTGACATGTGGCTGGTGAAATGCGTGATGAAACTTTCATTTTATTTACTCACAATTAATTTCTGTTCAATTAAATCAATTGAAAGTCTTTCTTTGTCTTTCATGACCTTGATTTATAGTTTTATTTAAAGAGCCATGTGTGACTAAGGCTACTTTATTGGACAATGAGTGCAGCTTTGGAGAGTGAGGAGAAAATAATCTGGGCTTGATATTTATTGATATTTATTTTCATCTAAAAAATAAAGAAACTAACTTTAACCAGCAGTTAATGTTCAGTGTCACTGGGGCCCTCGCTGAGTTAGTCTTTGGGTGGTCACGGTCACATGAATGCGAGGGTGTCCTGGCTGGAAGTTTCTAATCAGAGGGTGACATCTTAGTGGCTTCTGTTCAGAATCTTATAAATGACAAAGGTCACTTCTACTCATAACACAAGCTTCTGTGGGCCAGTCTGCAGGAAAAAACAGTGACAACTGACTCAAGTCTAACAAGGCCATAAGATTCAAAACGCTCAAGATATTTGAATTATGGATTTACATTCACAATCATTGAGGAAAACACTCTTCTAAGTGTATGATGTGCTTTGAAATATTAGCTCATAATACTGTGAAATCAACAAAATGAGCAAGACACTTAAGGATTAAACACTTGAAAACGAAGACAAAATTTTTTCACTTTTAAGATCCTAAATACGCTACATTATGAAAGTTCACTAAACATTTGATACATTTCTGGAAACTTCTTTTGAGGTCTTGAACTTAGCAATAATTTTAGTCAAATACTATTAAGGAAGCCCTTCCAACTGTGGTTCAAATAGCTGAAATACAAAGAAAATAATAGGGTGGCAAAATATGCATTCCTTTGTCATAAAATACTGTCGGAATGCATGTCAAAAACATTGCTGAGGACCAAAAGAAATAGCTTAGAACACATTACACAGTGTGGGAAATTTGCTGCACAGTTGGATAGTTAGATGTTCCTTTTTTAACTTTCTGTTTTAACGGGATTTCAGGCCCTGGCCGGTGTGGCTCAGTGGATTGAGCTGTGGTCTGCAAACCAAAAGGTCTCTGCTTCCATTTCCGGTCAGGGCACATGCCTGGGTTGGGGGCCGTGTGAGAGGCAACCAATCGATGTATCTCTCGCACATTGATGTTTCTCTCCTTCTCTTTCTCCCTCCCTTCCCCTCTTTTTAAAATGTAAATAAATAAGTTCTTAGAAAAAATAAAATAATTTCAGATTTACAGAAAAATGGCAACACTAGTCAAGTTTTCCCATCTAGTTCTTCATATGGTTCCCCCGACGGTAACACTCACACAACCCCCATACAATGATTGAATCCCGGAAACTAACACTGACATACTATTAACCAAACTGCGGACCTTACCCATATTTCTCTGGTTTTCCCACTGATGGCCTTTCCCTATCGGATCTGATCAGGACCCACACTGCATTCAGTTGTGGTGTCTCCTCGGACTTCTCCAATTTAGGACTGTTCCTCATTCTTTCTTTGTCTTTCATGACCTTGACCCTTCTGAACACTGGTGGCCGGTTTTATTTTAGGCCATCTCCCCTTTTGGATTTGTCCGATATTTTCTCAGGAATAGAATGAGGTTGTACACCTTTGGCAGGAATGCCACAGAGGTGATGTTGGGTCTTTCTCAGCCCCTCATCTCAGGAGCCCACAAGATCGTTATGCCTCATTGCTGGTGATGTTAACCCAGACCTCCTGGCGAAGATTCTCTGCCGGGTTTCTCCTGCAAAGCTACTGGTGTTCCTTCTGTCGCTAATAAAGCATCTTGCGGGGGACGCTTTGAGATCGCAAATGCCTTGTTTCTAATCAGAGTGTCTACGTGCGCAGTGTGTCTTCACTCACGCCACTTGCTGTATTCTGTTTCAAAAATTAAATGTAAAAAAGACCTACTTTCCCCTGTGTATCTAAAGAAATGTGCCATAGAACATATGCTCTTAACAATAAGTGACTTATTTATGAAAATAAACATTTTAATGGAAAACTGTAAGCAATCGCACTGCCTGCAACAGAAAAGGCAAAGAGTCTGGGGTGAGGATGCAGTTCTGACAACACCTGGGAAGGCCACTCGCTGTGTCTGCACCAGCGGGTCACACGGTCCCGCTCTGGGAGCCCGGAGTCCTCGGGTGCCACAGGTGCCACCAGTGCAGTCACGCTGAGTCAGGAATAAAAATATAGAATAATATTTATAGTGCTTCTTCATGAGGTGAGAATGACCATGGATATATTTCATACTTCATAGAATTATTCTGGTTAAATTGTAACAAGGTAATAAAAAGAGTGTTGAACTTAAATATAAATTATGCATTTTTCATTCATAAAAAACAAACAAACAAAAACGGTAGCTGCTCAAAATTTGTGACCTATCATTGGGAAAACAAATGGCTGCCAGAAAGATGCTCCTTGGCAGATATTTTAAAAATAATAATAAACACTGATAATTTGTGCCTTCAAAATAGAGGTGATTTGTTAAAATAATAAGTAAAAAAGTGACAGCTTTTTAAAAGAAACTTGAGAGAAACTTTTGAAAACTGATGGGCCATCATTATTGTTGCCCAAAATAACGTGTGCCATCTATAAAAATGTTCCTGTCTGCATACTTTAAAAAACAGGCATTGCTGTCTGTTTATTTAACAATCTTCCCAACAATGGTGGGTTGTAATTCCACTTGCTAAAAAATGTGAATATGTAGTCCTTTATGACTAATTTGCAAGAACAACTAATTGACACCAAGGAAGATGAAAATTTTCTGGCTGAGTTTCAACAAAAAGTGTTTGTGAAATTGGTAAATAAAATTGAAAAAATGAGTCACTTGATTAGTAAGTCAATTACTCATTACTATTTAGATTTGTGCTTCTCGAGGAGTACTTTTTACAAGTTGGACAGACATTAAAATCAAAATCAACAACGAAGAATCAGACCTTCAAATGCTATCTCAAAATGTTAAACTAACAGAATCAAAAACAATGAAGTGAAAAAAACAACAATGAAGTGTGTTCAATCATACCACTCTCCACAAAAACACATTTATAGATAGTAGTACTATTTTTGTGAGTTCCTAAAGGTTTCTGTACCATAAATAAATAAAATAACACAAAATTACTTTACAGCATTATTTGTTTAATCTACAACTCATTCTTTAAGCAGTTTTATTGTTATGCATGTTTTATAACATAAGTAATGTGTTAGCCTGGTAGTACTTATAAGTAGTTTTTAAATATGTATTTATGCATTAGGAAAGTTTGCTCTAATGTTTTCACCTACGGGGATGTGAAATCAAAAAAAATTTGGTAGACCACGGCTGTGAATTCAAAATCTCATCATACTTCAGAGTGAATTTTTTACATGCATTACTTCATTTAATTCCCACAACCTCTAATAAGAGACAGGTCTTATTAGAGAAGTAATAGTTGTCTGTTTCTAGTTCAGGAAAACTGAAACTGAAAGAAGGTGCTTTAAAAGCAGCACAGGATTTGCCAGAACTGAAAGCCTCTTCCACTCCATCAGTCAGATTAATAATGGAAGCTGCCCTCGGGGCATTTTTGTCTATTCTGAAATGAGCTCCCTCCACCACCACATTGTGGATGCTGAAATAGTAAAATCATAATACATCCTTGAGGGAATATTAGTTAATGCTTTCATGTGCTGAAGGCATTAGATAGAAGTGGGGCTTGGGATTTATGTAAGCAGAACTTGTAAATATACACCCACGACTATTCAGCATGCAGAGTTGTATTGTCTGCTTTTTCCTAGAGAAGCAAGATCATTCTTTTATGTGCAGAAGTCGTTACGTCCCCATGTAGGACAACATTAGTATTCTTAATTATTGCGCGTGTGTGTGTATTGCCAAATATTGGTTCATCCCGTTATCGTAAGAGCCCCTTAGACGGGGTGTGACTTACCTCACTCTAAAGGGGAGGAAACCCGGGCCTGGAGAGCCTGTTTTGCTGAGAACGGCAGGAGTGGAAGCCACTGAGCTGGAGCTCTGTCCACAAGAGCCTGAGCATCTCCTAATCCCAGTGCAGCACAAGCTCAGCAGCTTCCCCTACCAGTCTGCAGGACCACCTTAGAAAGTCTTCTGGGTGTCGCGGAGTGTGTCTCTGGGACTCTTTCCTAAAAGCAAGTATCCTTTGGGAGAAGGGAGGGAGGAGGGTCTGTTATTGCCCATTTATGCCTAAGTGTCATTTAACCTATTAGATTGCTTCCCACATAGTCAAACGAAGGAAATGTTGTGCCAGACAGAAGGGACCACGAGCCAAGCACATTCAGAAGGGCAGGGCAGGGAGCAGGGCGGAGGCACTGAGCTCTGTGCCGTGGGCTGGAGTGTTCGTCAGCTCGGTGGGGTTTAAGGCTCCAAAGTCATCTCATGGGCTTGATCACAGTCGGTATTTACCCAAGTGAGGGAGCAGAAGAGGTGATTCTGACCCCCGACCTGCAGGTAAACTGAAGCTCAGAAGGGGAAACTATATGACTTTCTCAACATCATACAACTTGTAAGTGGTCCCTCCAAAACTCATTCTGAATCTACATTCTTTTTATTTCTCTTACTAATATTTCATTTCAGTGGTTCTCATTTGGGTGATGGGTCTGCCCTCTAGGGGCTGCTGGGGTTTCTGTGGGGACATTTTTGGTTGTCTCAGTGATGGTTGGCTCTGCTAGAATTTAGTGGGCAAGGGCCCGAGATGGTAAAGGTTCCATAAGTGCAGGGCGTCCCATACAGGAAGGACTGTCTTATGACTGCCCAACTTCACAGGGGCCAGCTGGACATACATGAAGACTGTTTTTACTGTGTGTTTGTTATGGGCTGAGCCTGGAACGCAGCGCTGCATTGAGGTGCTGACGACCACAGCGGGGGGTGCCAGTCTGGAACCAGACCTCGCTGGGAAATGATGCAGGTGCCCAAACTGCCGGGGCAGTGGGTGGCGAGTTCTGCGTATGTTTCCCTTTTCACATTCTCAGTGGCTCCTTTGGACTGCCTTTGCTTTAGGAGTTTTTGCTCTTTACCTCCCTGCCTACATGCAAAAGCACTTTTTAAAAAGCTATGGAGCCGTCTTGGGAAGTTTTAAAATTGGATGTCCCTAGGCTCTAATCCTGGTTCTCCCACTTTCTTGGGCGAGTTTCCAAACCTCCCTGGGCCTCAGTTTCGTTATCTGTATCTGGAGTAGAATCCCTGCTTCATTTGCTCATCCAGAAAGTCAGATGAGGTCGTACGTGTATACAGCACATGGACCCCTCTGTGCCTTTCCTCCTTCCAGGCTCCCTTCTTGCAGATGAAGGAGGATTCCGGTTCGCTTCCTGTAACTTCACCCTCATTTAAACCGGAGCAGTGTGTTTAGCATTGAGAATACCTTTTTTTCTGTACCAATTCTTGTTTAAAACAAACAAAAATAAATACGATAAATGCAAGCCTACCTTTTTGAGCATTTCAGGGGTGTGAACTGCTTTGAGATTCTAATGCAAGTGTCCACCGAAGTGCACAGACACACCTGCCCACACACTTTTACACACCAGCCTCGCTCCATCCAGGAAGGCAGTGGCTGTGGCTCCAGAAGACACATTCAGCCCTGGGAAGGCTGCCCCACGTGGTGCACGGACCTGGTGTGGAAGGTGGGGCCTGGGCTGCCTGGCTGTGAGCAGGAGGCACAGAGAGGTGGCTGCTCGCACGCTGACAGCCAAATGCTTCCAACCCCCCCCCACAGCACAGACACGACCAGAGCTGATGCCCGACGTCCCCCCTCCTCTGTCACCGACGCCTCTCCTGAGGCTTCTGCGGGAGCGCAGAGGACGCTACTGTGGTCAGCGTGTGCGAAGAGCTGTCACTTCCATTGGCAGTTTCACTACTAAAAGGCCCCATCAACACAAGCATTTGAGGGTGACCAAGCAGAGTTATTAACGGGGGATTTCCAGTTTGGCCGGCATGAGACGGTGACCAAAGACATGCATGCCAACGACAAGCTGCATGTTTGAGTTCTCCCACTTAAAACGTTGCTCTTAGGCACAATTCACAATACTCTTTCCAAGGAATGGTTGTGTGTTATTGTCTAAACTGCAGGAATTTTCCAAATATACATTGGATGCAGTGGTGCCTGGTGGGTTGGGATTGGCTCAGACAGAGAAACAAAAGAAAATGTGCCATAAAAATAAAGCATTGGCACAGCCCAGAAAAAGTACCCAATTTTCCAGTGAGAAGTAATTCAAAAGCATGATTTGGAATCTATATTGATTTTTTAAAATATTTTATTTATTTATTTTCAAAGAGGAGGAAAGGGAAGGAGAAAGAGAAGGAGAGAAATGTCAATGTGTGGTTGCCTCTCACATGGCCCCCACCGGGGACCTGGCCCGCAACGCAGGTATGTGCCCTGACTGGGAATCGGACCAGCGACCCTTTGGTTCGCAGCCCGCTCTCAATCCACAGAGCTACACCAGCCAGGCCTATATTGATTTTTTTTTAAATTTTATTTATTTATTTTAGAGAGAGAGGAAGGGAGGGAGACAGAGAGGGAGAGAAACATCAATGTATGGTTGCTTCTCACATGGCCCTCACTGGGGACCCTGCCCGCAACCCAGGCATGTGCCCTGATGGGGAATCAAACCAGAACCCTCTGGTTCCCAGCCCACGCTCAATCCACTGAGCTATACCAGCCGGGGCCTATATTGATTTTTTTAAGGTCTTTCCAGGAAAAACATTTGAAGAGTCAGGTAAACTTCTTTCGAAACAACTCCTGTTTCTCTTTCATCTTAAGCCTTGCTGTGATTGCTGTAGGTGTTTACTGGTAGTTTACAACGCAGGCTGCTCAGCACCTCAGTGGGACGCTGAGCTGACGGAATCTGGGGGCAGGACCCACACGCGGACTCTGCCACCATCCTCCGAGCACACTCAGGGGCAGCGAGTCTGAGAACACTGCCGGGAAAGGAGGAGAGGGAGGCGCTCTGATCAGTCGCGTCTAGCTCCCTCGTGCAGTGTGGTCCTGGAGGGGACGCTAGAGGTCCTCTGGTGAGTAGACGGTCTACCTGCAAGGCCAGGATGAAAATGCCTGGTTTTCAGTCATGAAGGTTGCATTGTTTGTAAAAGCAAAACATCGGAAATAGTTTAATGCCCGTCAGTGGGCTGGTTAAATAAAAACTGGTACAACCTTACAATAAAATATATAAAACCATTCCATAGAATGAGGATGCTCTATATATGCTCTTATATATAGGGAAATTAATTTCCAATATATTTTCCATCATGAGGAAATAGGTACAGCATGCTCTCATTTGTGTAAAATATACTGTGGCCCTGACTAGTGTGGCTCAGTTGGTTGGGTGTCATCCTGCAAAGGGAAAGGTTGTGGGTTTGATTCCCCATCGGGGCACCTGTCTGGGTTGCAGGCTTGGTTCCCTGACAAGAGGCAACTGATCAGTGTGTCTCTCTCACATCGATGTTTCTCTCTCTCTTTTTCTCCCTCCCGCCCCTCTCTCTAAAGATACGTAAATAAAATCTTTAAAAAATATAAATTATGTGTATAAATCTTTAAAAAATATAAATTATATGTGTATACATATTGGATCTATATATAAATGTGTTTTTATATAACACAGTATATGAATGTTACTGTAAAACAGTCGGAGAGCTGGGAGTCTCCCCCATTGGCCAAAGTGGTGGCGGGGGGGCGGTCCTTAGACCAAGCACGTGAAAAGCTGGCAAGACAATTGGATAGCAAAAAGAGCCCTTTCCTCTCCAGCGCCAGATTGGGGGTGGAACAGGGGAAAGCAGCACGTGCGCCTTGGGAGTCAAAGTGGCACAGGGGGTGGTTCTGGACCAAAGAGGCCTGTCAGTCTAGCCTGGGAAAAGAAGGCATTGGTTAGGAGGTGAACCCACCAAAGTGCACGCAAGTTGGGGACGTTGATTGGTCATTTTGACAAAGTACCTGGTCCATCACACACCCAAGCTAATATAATCTCAAGGAAACAAAGAAGGTCTCTCTTGCTCACGACTCGCACTGTCACAGCGCATTCACCTGTTTTCTCCACGTGGGCCATGCAGCCGTCGCAGTTGCGTGGGCCACGGCCAGGCAGGCTCCACACGCAGGCTGCTGGGGGGAGACTGAACTGGGCAGCAGCCTGGAGCAAGCTAAGCTCCCCGGATGGGGCCTAGACAGCTTACAGCGCCCCTGGGCTCCGAAGGACTGCACTTTAACATGGAGCGGGAACTCTGGACACTGTCTTCCGTCCCAGCCTTGCCGAGGACTGCGGGGCTCTTCCACAGCAGAAGGAGGAGACGGTCTTTGTGACGGGAGTCCTCCACTCTCCCAGGTCACGGCACCTGAATAAAACGGCTTTCTTTTGCACCAACACCTACTTCACAAGTTTGGCTTTTGTGGCAACAGGCAGCTGAACCTCCATTTTTGTTTGGTTCCATAAATACTTGCATTGCCCCAAAAACTGCCAACTGTGTTTATCTCTGGAAAGGAAAAAATAAGAGCCTGGGAACAGAGGTGCTGCTGCTGTATATATTGTATATTCAAAGAAGAACAACAACAACAGAGAGTAAAATAATTTAAAATTTTCATTTATTCTTTCAACAGTGTTTACTAAGCACGCCTGTCGCTTACCCTGTATGAAGTGATGGGCTAGGCAGAGAGCAGATCACAGGAGGTTTAAAGCACAAATACGACCAGAAGACTAAAACCTGAGGCCTGGGTGGAAAAGTTTTACTGTGCGTGAAGCCTGGAGCCCAATCCAGCACAGCTTTGTAGATTGCAATGCGTGCAGGGAAGACCACGCTTTGTAGATTGCGATGCGTGCAGGGAAGACCACGCGGGGCCCCTGCGCCACGTGGGAAAGCGGTCTGAACGCGTGGCAGACTGACAGTGGCATCTGCGCGGCCTGACCGGAGCGCCGGGCTGGTTGGGGGTCTCTGCATCCGTGGGATTCTCACTTCGGGAACCGGCCAGCATTGGGTCCACACTGCTGTCACAGACTGGGCACCCAGGGACGCCCTGTCACCACATCTCTGCCTGCAGGGAGCTTAGGTTCTGACATCCGGTTAAAGAGAAGCCGTTTTTCACAGCCTGGGAAGGACAAAGGCAGCCCTTCCTGAATGTGTCAGTGGTTGGCTGGTCCCGTGTTTGTCTGATACAATGCAGGATGGCTGGGGGAATGCATCATGCTGACAAATAGAATATTCTAGTTAAGAGAAAGGCTTTCATTGCATGCATTGATTGCCAATTTGCAGAGATGGTAACAAAGCGCCTTAGCTACATAAAATCTCATTTTGCTTTGATGATTCAGAAGATACTTCAGTGCCTCGGGGTTATTGTTAGAAACCAATTATTGTTTTATAGGTAACCAAAAGCTTGCATAATTAAACATTTGCCTGGAAATGGGGTGTCCTGCCTCAGCATCCCTGATTACACACCTCTGGGAGTGCAGCCCTGTGCCTGTGGCCTCTCTTGGCTAGCCGTGACATGGGCAGAGTTCCTCTCAAAGTCTGAACACTGCCAAAGTGATAATCATCCCCCAGGGCAAGCCAGCAGCAGTTCATTAATTTTAAAAGCCCTGAATCTGGGATCCCAGGACTGGACTTGTGTGGGTGGGAGTGGTTTCCAAGCCCTGCTCTGAAACAAAAGGACGAGGGCTCCGTCGTGGCCCTGAGCTGCCGGGAGCTCAGGGACTCACCCCTGAGACTGGAGAGCAGCAGCCCCAGTGCGCCCCGGCGACACTGCCGGGCCCAGCAGTCCGCTTCCCAAGAAGCTCGTAATTCCTTTGCCTGGTTGTCTTTCAACCTACGGTGTGGACTATAATTCAGCATATTTGTCTCACAGTTATTTGTTAATTAAATGCCTTAATTACAAAGTGCTTTGAGCTCCAAGAGTAACATAAGTGCTACTACTCAGCACCAGGCGGCCTTACTCTCTCGGCTTAGCTGAGTAGTGACTCACTTCAGGAATGCTGAGTACATTTACATAGTGTTTCGCAAAAAACTTTTAATCCCCACCACAGTCCTTAGACATGGGTGTTATCATTTCCTTCCTGTTGCAGGTGAAAGAAAGAACTCAGGGAGAGTGTGCCTCTGTCCAAGGCCACACAGCCAGAGAGCGCAGAGCTTACCTCTGACCCCAGTTTTCCGAGGCCGCAGCCCTGTGTGCTCCGCTCCCTGCCTCACTGCGCTGTTCACAGAGAGCAAGGCCCCTGTACGCTGCGGGTGTTTAGGAAACACACGTTCTCCCTTCTCCTGAGACCGACCGCCACAGCCTTCCGCTCCAGGGCCCTCGACATTTGTGTAAGTGCTGGGCCCTCCAGAAAAACACAACAAAGCCCAGCTCGATACCCTGGCCTGGCATAAATGAAGGGTTCTCCGTGGAGCAGAGACCCTGCAACCTGGGCCTCCTGGCAGGCAGGGGCTGCAGAGGTCATTGCTGCCTCAGCCAACGGTGAGCTCAGTGTCACCCACGCCCCACATGGGGACTGAGTGCAGCAGGCCACCAGCATCTCCCTTCACAGAAGAGCCTGAGCTGCGGGTTTGAGCCCAGAAGGCTTGTTGAGATCTTCATTCTTATTTACCCCGAGCTCCCCTCAATACTTATCTCTGTGCATCGCTCCCTTTTCTATCCCCGTCTGCTCCGTCCCAGGTCATTCCACACTGTTGCTATGCTGTTCTCATTCTGTTTTGGGGAAGACGGTTGGACAACCCGTCAGTGTGATTCCTTCCGCCGTCTGGTAGGGAGCTCTCAGCTCTCACATCTGTGTTCTGTTCTCTCGCCTCGCCTTGCCTGCTGGAGTTTGTCTGGTTTTTAGGAGAGGCAACTGGCTTCCCACAGACTGTTCCTCTCAGCAGCACACGTTCACTGTCTGTCCGTCCTGCCCAAGGGAAGGCAGTTTGAGGGCAGATGCAAAGGGAGAAGATCAAGGGGACTCTCCTGAATCAGAGGCAAAATGGAACTGGGCAGAGGGGAAGTGCAGTCACAGGCGGGGACTAGGAGGATAGGTGGGTCAGCCTGAGGGAGGACATGCAGGCAGTGTGGGGAGCTGGAGGGGTGGCGAGGTGCCAGCCCAGAACCAGAGAGCAAAGGGGGGCTGAGAAACAGGGAGCCCCAGAGAAAAAGAGGTGCTCACCTTACCAAGTGCCCCGCGGGGGCAGGCTAACCCTACCACTCTCCAGTGTTTCTTGTTGACTGTTGATTTCCTTTAATTCCAAATGTTCTTCCCTCTGGAATAAGATTCACAGAACCTAAAAGGACCTTGTCTTACAGGTGAAGAAACTGAGGCTCAGAGACATCAAGTGATTTACCCAAGGTCACACAGCTTGGAAAATCAGGGACCTGGAAGCGGGTCTCCCAGCTCCTGAGAGCTTATTCGAGATGCCCGGCAGTCCCCAAACAGATAGGATCAACTGTGATGGGGGTGGTGTTCGTTTTCTATTGCTGCTTACAAAGAACCACAGCTCAGCAGTTTGGAACAACTCGTTTCTCATGGTACATGTCAACTGGCAGACTGGCAACTGCTTTGCGGGATCCTGACCATTCTGGCCTCTGTATTTTCTTAGTTTCTCTGTCCTTCCTTCCAGACTCAAACCTCTTAGCTTCAGATGTTTTCTCCTTAAATTCCTGCAGTGCTGCTGGGTCCTTGGCACATTGGGTTCTCCTGCCGCAGGGTAGGGCAGTCTTGAGGGAACTCGGAAGGGAGAGCCGCAGTGGTAATTCTCTCACAAGTAGATGTATTTTTGCAACATGACTCAATATCCCGCTTGCTGTGAGGAACTTTCAATGGACTCTTATCAGGAAGACTTTATGGTATATTATAGCTAATTGGCCTTTTCCAAAAAAGTCATAAAGGATGTACTAATAAATATATTGTTTGGTGGCCCTTTTGCACCCTTGTTAGTAAAAAAAAAAAAAGAGAGGAATGAGCTTTATTTTTGAGTATCATGTGTCCTTTCCCTGTGGCCACAAAAGTGTAAATGTATCTGTTTTAATTTACTTAAGGAACAGTTTTGTTCTGGGAAATGACAAACTAGCATTCCAGAGAGCACTGGTCACGGATCCTTTGAGTAAGTGACCTCTTTCAATCCATTTAACCTAGCACTTGAAGGGACGCAGGAACAGGAAGATCACTCTGCACGGAGTGTTTCCATGACCAGCTTACACCAAAAATGTGTGGCAGGCTCACTCCCCAGATGCCCGACAGCCGAGACACGAAAAGGGCAGGATCCACCCATCTCCTGTTTGCGCCAAAATAGCCTTTAAAAATAGCGTTGTTTTGATGGGGCCGCCACATTTCAGGTTCTGCCCCAGGCTTCCAGGCTCAGAACTTCAGTAGTTGGTACAAAACAGTCAATCAGTTCACTATTTAACTGACGTTAAATAAAGTCACAAAAATCCAAGGTGAATGTACAACTTTACGGCAAAAACTGTAACCGAGTAGACAAAATACAAGTGTTTGGGGATCATATACCTCCGGTCCTGGTCCGCCCAGCAGCTATAACAGAACTCCAGAGACTGGGTGGCTTTTGACAGCAGAAATTTATTTCTCGTGGTTCTGGAGGCTGGATGTCCGAGATCAAGGTGCCGACAGATTCCGTGTCTGGTGAGAGTCCAGGTCCTGGTCCATGGAGGACATCCCCTCATTGTGTCCTCGCCTGGTGGAAGGGGTAGTGGGAGGGGCTCACTGGGGTCTCTAATCAGGGCACCAATCCCGTCATGGATACCATCTCATGACCTAGTCACCTTCCAGGGATACCCACCTTCTAATTCCATCCCCAAGGGGGTTAGGTTTCGACATATGACTTCTGGGGATCACGGACATCTACTCTAGCATCTCCTTAAAGGCAAATTTACATGTGGAGACAAAAGACAATCGGAGGTTTGCTTGGAGCATGTGTTTTGCGCTGGGTGGTCCAGCTGTGAGAATGGACGCCTCCACTGGCCACATAAGGAGGCAGCACTGCCCACTTTCTGCGCCCGTGTGAGACCCTGCTTGGTGGCCTGCCACTCTCCCGTGGGATGTGTCCAGTGGATTACTGCTAGCTTCCATGCATTTGTGCATTTCCCCCACCACATGATAACCTTCCATGACTTCTTCTTAGAGTTTTACCCCCGGCATGTGTGTCACTGTGTAACTATATCCCGTGGTTCTGTTGTTTGGAACCTTGTAGGAATAGAACTGAACTTCACGACTCGTTCTTGAGTCTCTTTTTGTTGTATCCGCCTCCCTCCCAACATCCAGAAGTCAGGTATTGCCTGACTTCTAAGTAGAACATGGTGGCTTGTTTGGTTTTAAATTTCCTTGATTGCTAACGAAGTTGAGACCACGTACATTTAGGGGCCTTTTGTGGTAGTGTTCTGTGAATATTTTTTCTGTTAGGGAATCTGTGTTTTCACTCTTGCTTTATATAAATTCTCTACATATTCTGGACATTAATCTTTGTCAGTTATATGTGTTGTCAGCATCTTCTCCTACTTCCTGGCTGGTCTTTTCAATGTCTTTTTTGATTCATTTTTTTTCACTGTGCTAAGAACAGTTGCCACGAGGTGTACCCTCTGACATGTTTAAGTGTGGAGTACAGTGTTGCTGGCTACAGGCCCACTGTTGTACAACCGATCTCAAGAATTCAATCACCTTGCCTTTTTGATTTCTCGATGGCATCTTTCGATGAATAGAAGTTCTTAATGTGTGGTGACTGCAGGGGGCGGGGGAGGTGGGAGAGGGTATAGGAGGATAAAACGTAATGGAAAATACAATAAAAAAAGAAAAGAAAAAAAGAAGTTCCTAATTTTAACATAGTTAAATAATAACCAGTTCCAATAATCGTTTTTTCCATGTTTGTGTGTGGGCGTGTTAAGATCCTTCCCTACCCTGAGAGTCTTTATATTATCTTACGAGTTTCGTAGATTTTTCACATTTAAGTCTTTAATCCATGTGGAATTGATGTTTTAAATGTGGCAGGAAATAAGGGTTTAATATTATTTTCCTTCATGTTTAGTGTGTTTCCTCAGACTTATTAAATAGTACTTATTTATTATTTATCAAACAGGGCATACCTGCTTTAACATAAATTTGTTTCCATGTATGAGTGGGCTTGGTTCTTAGCTCCTTTTTCTGTGCCCCTGTCTCTGTGTGTGTCTGCATGGCCCAACCATGCTGTTCTCACTGCTCAGCTTCAGGAGCTGCCTTCATCCTTCGGAGGACATGTCCCCAGGCTTGTTCTTCTGTCCGAGGGTCTCAGTTACACTTAGTTCTTCCTCTTCTCCACATAAATGAGAATCAGCTTTTCACTTTCTACCACCAAAGATAAGCACTGCTAAAATTTTAATATCACTTTGATCATCTTTTTATATACATTCTATTATACATAAAATATTAATTGAATAAATAGATACATATGTAGAGTGTGTGCGTATATACATAACATTCATTTATATGTGCTACAAATCATATGGTATGACTTTAAGATGCTCGTTGTCTCACATCGTACGATCTCTGGATTCAGGACACTTTGTCTGGTCACCCTGGGCCAGGCAGAAGCCTTGACCCCTGCACTGTCCCCTCATCTACACAGAACCTTCAGAGCCTCCATGGAGCGAGCGGTCGGGCAGCCTTCACTTCACAGATGCTCAGCGATGCTCCTGCTGGTGCAGATGTGGCGGGAGGAGCCTCTTCCCTGGGAGGGGCGTGATTTAGAAGACAGGTTCTGACCTCAACAAAGAGCAAAGGAATTTTGACCAATATTTTCCTTGTTTCCCACTTATGTATCCAAAGAACTGATATTTGATTTTTAAAACACCCTATTTCTAAATAAGTAAAAAAAAAAATAGCTCTTTTGACAAGTATGAAATAAAAATTCTTAATGTTGAGAAAACAAATATGAAATAAAAATTCTTAATGTTGAGAAAACAATGTTTTTTTAAAATTTTAATTGTGAATTTTCTCCCTCTTAACTAGATACAGAACAATGATTTTCTCTGATTTTGTGAAGCTCCGTACAAATTGTCCGTGGGTGGGTTGGTATCATCCACTGACACAGTTTAGCACTGATTAACACCAGCGCCAGCTCTTCCTGGAAGCTCGGGCTTGGGCGGGAGGAGGAGATGATCCATTCTGCGCAATTGCCAGTTCACAGTGGGTAGAGGACCTGAAAACCCCTTACTCTCCTCAAGTAATTGAGAACTGGCTGTGGTTTTGTTTTATGGGGATACTAGTGAATCCCCCTAATTATCATGCCCAGATTAACTGAGATTTGATAATTATGTCCTAAGTACCACACGTAGTATTTTCTCAAAAATATACCCTAACCTCACTTTGCCTCCAATTCCCTTCTTTCGGTTGTGAGTTCAGTGCCGGTTAACAGGCGTCCAGGAAGGTGCTATGGATAGTGCTGCTGCCCCCTACTGGTGGAGGTAGACATTGTAAAACATCAGAGCAAAGACTGGGTACCTTCCTCCCACAGGCCACACAGCTAATCAGATGCAGAATCTGGGGTTTTCCTACATCTAAGATTTGAAGTGAATACTACCTGGATGTGACTCCAAAGCAATGGTGGCATTGCTATTAGATTCAAGCTAGTTTTATGCAGAATTATTTTTTCCCTACTGTTCACCAGGTATTAAGTGTTTAGTGAAATTTTTGCTTTTCCTGGATACCTGACAGTGTAATTATTCAAATGTAATATTTTGTTCTATAGTGTGTATTCACTTTTAAGAGTATGTTCTTGTTTATATGTACTGTGGATACCTTTTCTTTCTTTCTTTTTTAAAGTATATTTTATTGATTACACTATTACAGTTGTCCCAATTTTCCCCCTTTGCCTACCTCTGCCCGGTACCCCTCTTCCCTCCTGCATTTTGCACCCCCACCCGCTTAGTTTATGTTCCTGGGTCATGCATATAAGTTCTTTGGCTTCCCCATTTCCTATACTATTCTTAACATCCCCTTGTCTATTTTGTACCTACCAATCGTGCTTAATCCCTGTACCTTACCCCCATTCTCGCCCTTCTCCCTCCCCGCTGATCACCCTCCATATGATCTCCATTTCTATGACTCTGTTCCTCTTCCAGTTGTTTGCTTGTTTTTTTTTGTTGTTTGTTTTTCTTTTTTTAATTGTATTTATTTATTTTTAGAGAGACGGGGAGGGAGGGAGAAAGAGAGGAAGAGAAACATCAGTGTGTGGTTGCCTCTTGTGCACCCCCTACTGAGGACCTGGCCCACAACCCAGGCATGTGCCCTGACTGGAAATCAAACCGGTGACCCTTTGGTTTGCAGGCTGGCACTCCATCCACTGAGCCACACCAGCTAGGGTTGTTTTTGTTTTTCAGATTCAGTTGTTGATAGTTGTGTGTTTGTTGTCATTTTAATGTTCACAGTTTTGATCTTCTTTTTCTTAAATAAGTCCCTTTAACATTTCATATAATAATGTCTTGGTGATGATGAACTTCCTTGTCTGGGAAACACTTTGTCTGCCCTTCCATTCTAAATGATAGCTTTGCTGGATAGAGTAATCTTGGTTATAGGTTCTTGCTTTTCATCATTTAAAATACTTCTTGTAAGTCCCTTCTTGCCTGAAAAGTTTCTTTTAAAAAATCAGCTGATAGTCTTATGGGAACTCCTTTGTAGATAACTCTCTTCTTTTCTCTTGCTACTTTTAAGATTATCTCTTTATCTTTAAGCTTTGGCATTTTAATTATGATGTCTCTTGGTGTTGCCCTCTTTGGGTCCAACTTGTTTGGGATTCTCTGTGCTTCCTGGACTTGTATGTCTATTTCCTTCACCAAATTAGGGAAGTTTTCTTTCATTATTTTTTCAAATAAGTTTTCAATTTCTTGCTCTTTCTTTTCTCCTTCTGGCATCTCTATGATTTGGATGTTGGCACTTTTGGAGATGTCCTAGAGTATCATTCTCTCTTCATTTTTTTTGAATTCTTGTTTCTTTATTCTGTACCAGTTGACTGTTTATTTCTTCCTTATGTTCCAAATCATCGATTTGAATGCCAACTTCCTTCCCCTCACTGTTGGTTCCTTGTGGATTTTTCTTTATTTTACTTAGTGTGCCTTCATTTCTTTATGCATTTGCCATACTCAGTGAGTTCTCTGAGCATCCTTATGACCAGTGTTTCGAACTCTTCATCTGATAGGTTGGCTATCTCCATTTCTCTTGATTCTTTTCCAGGAGTTTTGTTTTGTTCTTTCATTTGAGCCATATTTCTTTGTCTCCTTAATATGGCAGCCTCCCTGTGTTTGTTTCTGTGTATCAGGTAGAGCTGCTTTGACTCCCTATCTTGGCACACCTGTTGTGTTTTAAGGGGCGGAGCCTTAGGTATTTGCCAGGGCGAGGCAACCCCCATTGCCACTTTGTGGCTCCACGTGTGGGGGAGGGGTCAGAGAGGGGACTGTACACCTTGCTCAGCTCTCACCCCATTTCCAGTCACTTCACCTATTTCCCATATATGACTGTGGCCCTCTAGCTGTTGCCCTAGTGGTGGTCCCTGGAGTGGGTGGATATGCGAATGTTCTAGGATCATGGGGTCCTTTAAATGGACTTTCTGGAGAAAGCAGCAGTTTTTTCTGCTGCCCCAATGCCCAGTGGTTTTTATAGCCAGAAGTTATGAGGCTTCATTTTCCTGGCTCTGGAACCCTGGGCTGCCTGGTCTGGCTGTGATCTCTGGCTCCCCAGGTGTCCCTCCCAGTTTTTTTCTGCCACACATGACTGCCGCTGCCACTGCTGCCTTGCCGCTGCCACACCATGTCCTCTCCACTGGCTCCCTGTCTCTGCCCCTCCTACCTGTCTGGATGAATACCTCTTCTTTAAATCCTTAGTTGTTGGACTTTCATACAGTTTGATTTTCTGGCAGTTCTGGTTGTTGTTTGTTTTGAGGTTAGTTGTGCTCCTTCTTGGTAGCTCTGTGTGAGGAGGCGAAACATGTCTGCCTACCCCTCCATCTTGGCAGGAAGTCAGTGTCTTTTCTAAGAATCATTCAAATTATTTTATTTTACTTTATGTTTGCTTTATGTTTTGTACCTATTTTTAGTAATACATTTCTTTTTTCAAATAAAAAATACTGTGGCCTCCTTTTATTTATGGGTGTTTCCTGAAATATAATTTCCATATTGGCTCCTATATGATATGTGAAATATTTGTAGACTTACTAATAAATGTGCTGTGTTTAGTTGTACTCCATGTAACACTATTTATAAATATATTTCCTTTAGCTACGTGGCTTCTTTCTATTTTTCTTTTTCAGTTGTAGTAGAAAATTACCCCACATCTAAAGACTATAATCTCAACTGTATTCTAATTACAGTATAAATTTATTTATGTATGTTTGCAGCTATACCACTTGAAAACAGCTTTCAATGCATACATTATAAAAATGCTTACGATTTTGTTTTTTTTAAACATGTCCTTGTAGGGCAGGAGCTGTCTGAAATGCCAAAGCATGTTTTAGGTAATGGCAGGCTGGCCTGGGAAGCCCAACAGCTGTCCCGTGGCTGGTGCTGTACGGAGATGACTGCTGAGCAAATGATGGAGTTGTGAATGAACTTGGTGGCTCTGTGACTTCTAAGGACTGCCTCTCTCTGTAGACGTTAGCTCTGCGTTTAAAAATTTACACTGAGTTGACCCCACCTATCCATCAAACCATCCACCTAACAGATCTTTGGAAATAAGAGAATACTGTTGGTGCGAGTTTTACTGTGTAAGTACAAGATAAATACATAGTGAATGGGAATACAGGAGTGCAAAGTGCCGTGGCAGTGGAAGGCGGCCTAGGGATGTGTGGTAGACTCTGTGGGGAACCGCCTACTTGTCCAGAGTTTCCTCTGTTGCAGGAAAGCTCGGTCCTTGGCAGCCCTATGTGCTCTGGATGGCCCGCTTCCCACATACAGGGGACTGGACGCTGTAGACGCTGGTGGGAATTTGGAATAGGGCTTCACCTTTTGCCCATTGATCTCTATATGTGGTTGGAACTGGTCCATGTAAATCAGAGATCAGTGAGAGCCAATGCGGGGGTGGAGGGAGAGATTGAACAAGCAGCTGCACAGAGAAAAGAAGAGATGAACAGAGAACGCCGTGGTTTCTGCAGTTTCTGGTTTGAGGCACTTCCTGAGGCTTCGGTGGATTCCAGCTTTTGTGTTCATGAAACAGCCCTTGTACTAATGTCATTGTTTCTTTTCTTGCTTCAGCCAGCCTGAGCTTGTTTGCATTTCTTACAACCCAAGATTGTGAAGGAATACAGTGGGTGATGCATATCTGTTTGACGTTGTAAGAAATGTGCCTTGTGTAAGGAATCAGCTAGTTTAGACATTGTCAACTCCTGTTATTAGATATCAAAGCTTACTTAATGATGGATGATCATTTGTCATAATTTGAAAAACTAAACATCAAACCTTCACACACTGACTCTGATATTAATGGAGCAGTGTTACTGGGTGAGGAATATATTCTAGAACCTTGGGTTGTTTGCTTTTTTTAACACAGGAGAAGTGGCATTCAAGTAGCTGGAGGAATTATGGTCTCCTTCAGAAGATCGGTTGGCCAGTCAATGCTGGCAGCGTCCAGCCAGATTTCCTCTGCTTGGACCTCCCTTCCCTGGAAACTCTCCCCTGACAACCCCACATCACCCACCCTAGGTCATTCATGTCCTGTGTTCCCTGTACTGTGCCCTCATAGCACTGAACTGTAACTCCCTGTTTGCTCTGTCACAACAGAAATAGAAGCTCCGCCCTGGCTGGTGTAGCTCAGTGGATTGAGCACGGGCCAGGATTGAGCAGGGTCCCGGTTTGATTCCCAGTCAGGGCACATGCCTGGGTTGCGGGCCAGGTCCCCAGTGAGGGCCATGTGAGAGGCAACCACACATTGATGTTTCTCTCCCTCTCTGTCTCCCTCCCTTCCCCTCTCTCTAAAATAAATAAATAAAATCTTAAAAAAAAAAAAAAGAAATAGAAGCTCCATGAGGTATGGTCCAGTCTGCACTACTTCCCCTCGTGTTTTATGTGCCTGTACATACAAGGTGCTAAAAACAGAATGAATGAATGACTTCCCATGCATCCCTCTGTTCTTTTCATCTTCGTTAGCATAAGTCAGCATCCTCAGTGGGACCTCCTTGGGCTCACTCACTCCCACATGGACTTGGTAGCCCTGCCGCGCGGATGGCTTTGGGCTCGACCGTGGAAAAGACACCCTGACCCAGGTATACACACTTCACGAAGCCTTAGGTGCCCGGGCTGTAGGCCTTTTTGATTGTGTCCAGTTCTCTCTACCTGCTTTCATTCAAACGTCTACCAACTTATTCGGGGTTTGCTTATGAGCAGCTCCTGTTTATAGAAATCTGATGGATAATTATCATTCTATTGTACATTTTACTCCCTGAAAGGAAAAGTCTCAAAACAAGCCTGAATAACTTATTCAAGGCCTGAGGTCAAGGTGGTTGACCAGGAGGCTGGCTTCTTGGGGACTGTGTTAATCAGGGTTCTCCAAGGAAACAACACCAATAGCATATATGTATAAGGAGATGTATCCCCTGGCAGGTGTGGCGCAGTTGGTTGGCCACTGTTCCGCAAAGCAAAGCATCACTGTTTCAATTCCTGGTCAGGGCACATGCCTGGGTTGTGGGTTCAGTCCCTGGTGGGGGAGCATAGAAGAGGCAACTAATCAATGTTTCACATCAGTGTTTCTCTCCCTCTCTTTCTCCCTCCCTTTCCCTCTCCCTTTTGGATGTTCAGTGTGGGGTTCGATTTGTTGACAGTGAGTGCCACAATGTGGTAGCTATTGATTAATCCATTTAAAGGGAGGATAACCCGAGACTAGTTCAGAACAACTTCCTACAACAGGCTGATTATGATAGTGGAGGTGGAGACTAGTGTTTGTTGAGCAATTTAATCCATTAACAGTCGTGGTGAGTATTATTTTTTCCACCTCAGGACTGGGAAGATGAGCACTGGATTCTGAGACACCTGCAGTGGTGAAGGATGGAGCTCAGATTGAATGCATCCCTTCCAGTGTGGGATCCATGCTCTTTTGTGTGTGTGTGGAGGGTTGGGGGATGGGGTGGGGAGAGGGAACCCATGCTCTTTAGCAATAATGCATGAGGTGAAGGGACATTTGGGATTTTCAAATCTCAGCCATCTGAATGGAGCTCCCAGTGTGCCCAGGCTGATATGAGTCACACAGATGGAGACCTGTTTTCCAAGTGGCTTGTTCTCCTAAATAAATCTTTGCGCCAGCTGGAACTGCCTCCAGTTACTCGTCCCTATTACTGCCAGGCCCCAGCCAGTGGCGGTTCAGTCTTTTGAGTCAGATGTTGGCAGGCAGGCTTAACGTACATACCCAGGATAATGACTTTCAAAATTGGCTACTTGTAGGTGCAATCAGCTATCTACAAAAATTAATTGATAGCCTCTCATACTATGTCCTTCAGTAGAAAATAAGTGTTCAAATTGCTGATGATGAATTTGACAACATGGGGTTTCCTGATAAATCCATTTAAAGGGAGGGGACTCTGACACCCCGAGGCTCACTGAGCAGGTAGAGGGGGTGGAAACGAACCACAGGCACCAGGCTGATACGTGTTCTCCTCACTTGCATCTTAAACTGCCCTCTCTTCCAAGGAAGTTGCTATTAACATGTCTCCTGTGTCCAGGTACCCAAACCTGGCGCTCACCACCTGCACTTGTGTTGGGTTAACATGGCTCTTAGAAACTGCAAATGCTCCCCGGGAGTAACCCCGTGAGTCAGTTACTCGAGGCTTAAGTGCACACGCTCATCGGCTCCTCTCCTCCAGGCAGATGGGCCTGAGGGCGGGGCCTCCTCACCAACATGAAACCGCGGCACCTAGCACGAGTTTGAGGCACACAAGTCCAGCTTTCTCCTCCAGACTTCTACTTCTCTCCCTTTAGAAACCCCGGAAAGCTTGCCAAACATACCTGAGCTAAGAAATATAGTACGAAGTGATATTTGACTATGTATCATAAGGTGATAATAAAAGGCATGAAATGCCAATACAAAACTTCAATTCTTCAGACTGAGAGATGATTTTTTTGAAAATTAATTAAGCATTTGATAACTTTCTCCTGATAATTATATTGAAAAGAAACAACCAAATTTTGTATTAGCTTATTTATAATTTCCTCTCAAGATTTTTTTAATAAACCCTCTTTAATTTGTACAGCCTCCTGCAATATACACAGTCCCACTTAGTTTGTTTCTTTTTAATTCATTCAGAAATAAAACAGTTCTTTTCCCTGAAGAGGAAGAAGAGGAGGAGGAGGAGGAAGAAGAATTCCCAGCCAGTAGAAGGAGATTTACCAACAGCTATCAAAGCAAACTCAAGCACCATGGCCCTTTCTCCAGGAGGCTTCCGGGAAGGAGACTTCAGCTAATAGTCCCACCTCTCCAACAGGTCACTCCTTTCTTGTTGAGGACTTCACAGATCCTTCCTCTCCCCACTGCACAGAAGGAAGCCCAGCCTCGGCGAAAAGACACAGTAGCTGCTTCCCGTAAATGCTGTGAGGCGCTGGTTAGAAGGTACTCCCTGTACACTGACGCAGCATTTCTGTGAGGTCTTCCTGACCATGCTCCATGGAGGCCACCCATCTCCTGCATTCCGGTGCCCCCAATACCCAGGGCAGTGCAGATGCAAGGTACTGGATAAATATTTGAAGATCCATGCCCAGTCTGGGAGAACTTGGAGTCATGTGCATGCCCTGGCCTCGCTTCTCATCTGCCGTGACCTTGAAGGTTCCTGCCAAGCTCACCCTCTGGTCAGCACCACGAAGTCTCCACAGGAGGATGCCACAGAGAACTTCAGGGCCCCCGAATCTTTGGATTTTTTTCTGGTAGTTTCCTGAAGGAAAATTTTCAGGTTGAGAGGGAGAAGGATCAGGTTTGATAGCTTATGACTAATTGCATAAATATATTTATACTTGAAGTCAATTCACTGCTCAAACATGAATCTCCCTCAATGCCTCATTAAAAATTAAACTTAGTAGAAAATACATTCTGTCTGAGGATGAAAGCTTTAGACAGTGACAGCTTACCACGATGTCATTTTTTAAAATCCTTTCTCAAGGATATATTTATTAATTTTAGAGAGAAAGCCAGGAAGAGAGAGAGAGATAAACATCAATGAGAGGGGGAAACTTCGATCAGTTGCCCCCCATACATGCTCCAACCAAGGGTTGAACCTGCAATCCAGGTGTGTGCCCTGACTGAGAATTGAACCTGTAACCTTTTGGTATATGGGACGATGCTCCAACCAACTGAGCCACCCAGCCAGGGCACCACAATGTCATTTCTTCCTTCTGTCATCATCCACAAAGCCACCACTATTAGGAATAGGGTCAGTCACCTGCCCTTTACTCCCCCTGAGTCCTGAGGCTGGTCTGCAGCTTCAATACAAAGCGCCTCAGAGGCCTGAAGGGACAGGTGTTGTGTCCAGTGTCCAATGATGATGGATGGACACAGTGTCCAGTGAGCGGGTCTCCTGGTGGACGGGAGCTCTGTCTGCTGAGGGTGGGGCGTCTGTCCGCGGGTCTGTGAAGAGCCGCGGGAGCACCCCGGCTGTGCTGGAATGAGTTTCCCCATTCAACAAGTCCTCCCATTCTTGTTTCCACGCCGTGTGTCTCCTCCAAGCAGAGTGCTTTCCTCCACCAGACTGCTCCGGTTACAGGGTGTCTGCCTTCTTGGCCTCCCTGGTACATCGCAGCCGCCTTAGGTGCTGGGCCCACTGAATCCTCTGGATCCCGAATCTCTGGGATTCCTGCACGGTGCCTTAAATAAAGTGGGTCCTCAGGAGTTTTAATGGTTGTATGGATGAATGGCCAGCTTTGCTTTTTGTATGTATTATAGGTTAGAGGGAGAATTACCTCGCCAGCCCCCCCAAATCCAAATTTCTCACCACATAGACCTGAAAGTTCTTTTAAGAACTAAAAACTCCTGGCAAGGAAGGCAGAGCCTGAAGAAAGGGAAGGGAATTGACACCCTCTTATCCTCCAGGCCCTGAGCTGGGACCTCCACCCAGGTCATCTTTTTAAAGTCTCATTGCAAACCTGGGACAGGCTCACTGGTGTTCACACCAGCTGTGCATACCAGCAGGGTCCTCTGGGGGTTGCCGTCAGCAATACCCCAGGGCCCCGAGCCTGCAGGACTTGCTGCAGGCTCTGCTGCTCAGAATTGCCACCTTATTCCCGCCCTGCCCTCAGGTTTAGTGAGGATGGAGGACGTTAGGCTTACAAACATTCTCTCTCCCATGCGACCACATAGCAGTGCCCCACGGCAGCCCTGTCATTTGTCAGACCCTGCGACGCCCAGACAGTTTTATTTCTTTCAAAGAAAGGTTAAGCAAATCAAGTTTTCACGGCCCACAGCCGATCTACTGACAGGCACAAATTGCTTAAGGAGAATTCATCTCACTGTGGATACAGTCTATCAATCTGGGGATAGTTCCTCAGCATCATCTTCTAGGAGCAAGGGACGGAGGCAGGAGAAAGGCAAAATGCACTTACAGCCCCACCAGGCTGTCCGCCGACAGATCCCAGGCCCCGCCCGCTGCAGGAGCCCCTCGGAGGGCAGGGTGTTTCTTGTTCATGTTGGTATCCCAGCCCCTCTCTCCATGTACCCAGCATAAGTCTCAAACGGAAGAAGGCAAGGGTAACTATCTGCTGAGCTGGATTAAAGTTTAGGCGACTCCTGAACTGTGTATGGCACACAGATGAAAATGTGTCCCTGCTTTCCTGACCTCTGGTGGGCCCCCTGCTGTGCTCCTCCCCTCGCACCCCTGCTATTGCCCCATATGGGTCCCCCTCACCCTACAGCCCAGCCGCAGCCCAGCCCTTCACACACCCTGGCTTTGCCCACTCCCCCACTCTGCAATTCCCACCACCTCCATTGGAGGCCATCAACTTCTCCACCTGGGCAGCAGGTGCTCCCTGGTGTCTTCCCTTTCCCGTGACTTTGGGTGCTACCAGCCCCTATGAGGTGCCTCCTGCGACTTGGTCTTCCTCATCTGCGGTGACCGGACCTGCGCTGTAATTGCACCTGAGCCGTATCCAGCTTCTTACCAGGCTCACAGGATCCAGAGAAGACCCTGGTTTAGGGCCATGCTGGCCAGGAGGGGACCAGCTGACCATCAGGCCTTCTCTGGGCATACAGAGCCCAGAAATAGGGAGCAGGAAGCGAGATGACAGAGCTAGGCTGTTCTTTGGACATAGCAAGAAGAGAAGCCCATCATCCCACGGCTGAGGAGTGATGGATGTCGCCTCCCCAAGGGGCTGTCCTCAAAGAGCATGTCTCGATTCCCTCAATTAAACAAGCTGGAATTTGGCTCTGTGGCTCGAGTGAGAGGGATGAAACAGAGTGCCCGAGCAGTCACAGCCACCTCTTTCTCGTGATCCCTTGCTCACACCAAAAATGTGGTTTAGGGGTAGGACTGCTCCTTTCTGCGTCCTCAGGGACAAAGGAGGGTGGGAGACCAAGGGCAGGGCAGGGACTGGAGGAGTCGAAAGATAAGCAGAGTTATATTAATGGGGCAGGAGAGTGTCTAGAAGACACAGTTGGTTCTGGAGGAAGAGATGAGACAGACGTGACTAAGATGCTGGGCTTGGGGAAGAAGAGAGAGATTTTCTGTCCAAGGATGTGTCCGAACGCAGGGAAGGTTGGCTGTGATCAAGAAATGACTCCCCTCTGTCCTTCTGTGCAGAGACCCTTATGAAGGCACCAGTCACTTTGCGGTGCTGGACTATCATTGCTGTGACCGCCACCCCCTGTAGAACCGTAGCAGATGTCAGCTGGGTTTCATGTGTCTCAGTTACAACCTGAAAAAGCCCTGAGCTGGTACTTGTCATGGGCTGACTTATATCCTCAAAAGGATATGTTGAAGTTTTAAACCCTGTACCTGTGGACACGACCCTTTTTTGGGAACAGGGTCTTGGTAGATGTGGTCAAGTTAAGACGTGGTCAACAGGGTGGGCTTTTATTCCAATATGGCTGATGCCCTTATAAGAAGAGAAAAATGCCACGTGAAGACAGAAACATGGAAAGGATGCCCTAGGGAGATGGAGGAAGATATTACAGTGACGCATCTACAAGCCAAGGAACCCCACAGGCTTCCAGCCACCAGCAGAAACTGGAAGGATTAGGCCCAAATGGTGTGGGGAGTCTCAGAATTAAGTATCAATGGATGTACCTCCCTCTCCCTTTACTCCTTGCTTCCCCCTCCCAATTTAAGCCAAAATAAAAGAAACCGCTAGCGCCACCAGGCATTTTGTCACGCCTAAACCAGAGAAAAAAAATGTTAAAATCCTGGCTTATGAACTTCATACCAAACCAAAACAAAAAATACCTATTTTAGGCACAAGATGGGAACAATTGGAAGGATCGAGAGCTTCTTGCCTCACCCTGGCCCTTGCCCCAGCCCACAGCGAGGTTGTGGCCCTGCCCCACACTTCACCCAGAGGACACTTGATTGGCAGATCTCCTAAGCATTCGGTAATTTTCCACATGGTCACGTTACAGGCACACAGAATAATTTCCCACAGTGTCTGGGGAGGCAGCATGACTTGGTTCGTTTGGCTAAGATGAGATAAAATAGATACAACGATACTGCTATTTATCAAACTACACTTTTGTCTACTTTTAGGTAAGGTTCTTGAATTGTTTGATGAAGGATACAAGAACTGAAATGATGGGGAAAAGATAAGAAAATTTACTCAAAAACTAATTTTCATCTCAGGCCCAAGTGCAAAACTATGGCTCCAGCAATACCATGTTTCAAGTCCAGCACCCCACGGTAAGAGTGCCTCAGGTTCCCCTTCTATTTCACAGCGTGTCTGAGGCATTTTGTCAGAAACATCCATCACCTAAGGTGGAATGATGGCAGCTCAATTCCGTCGGTAGCCTCACAAGGAAGAACGGAAATAATGATTCGTAGGAAAAGACAGATAAATTTACTTGTTCCAAATTATAGATCCTCTGTGGTGGGTCAAGAGCTTATTAGGATATTTTTATTTGAAGACAAGGTAATTCAAGATAATGGCGGTGCCATTTCAACTAATCATTGTCATGGTCGTGGATTCTCAGAAGCCTCCTGGCTGGTGGCACCAGACAGAAACAACTACTTCATTAGTGTGTGTGCTTTGTGTGTTGTGTGTCTTGTGTGTATGGTCGATGACGGGTGTTTATGTGTGTGCCTTGTATGTTGTGTGTATCTCATGTGTTGTGTGTGCTGTGTGTGTCATGTGTGTGTGCTGTGCTTGTCTTCTGTGCTGCATGTGTACTGTGTATTTCTGTATGTGGTCTGTCTTGTGTATGTTTTGTGTGTGTCTGTATATTGTGTGTCTGTCTCATGTGTTTGGTATGTGTAGCATGCCAGTGTATGTATTATATGTTGTGTTGCATGTGTCTTGATATTGCATTGCATATGTTGTGTGTGGATGTGTGTGCACACGCTATCTTCCAGGTTAGGTTACCGGGTGCCTTTAGAAAGCTCAGTCAAGAATCATTTCCACACACATGTCAAGTGCCTACTGACCACCCTCCCTTCTACACTATGGGGACGTGGTTTAATTTGTCCATTGTTGGGCAAAAAAGGCAGAAGCTTAAGATTTTTAATCAGCATAAAATTAGCGTTTGCTGTGGCAGACGAGGCAGTAAGTGTGGCTCAGCAGCGGTGTGGATGGGAGTTGCAATGTCGATGGGAGCGTGGATGTGTTCCTTTGCTGGAGCGGGCGCTTTACAGTGCAGATGCTGCTTACTGTTTGGCAGAAAGAAACATGGGCTGGACAAGTCAAAAACTAATGAAATCATGTATGTGCAGAGGTGGGTGAGAGTGAGGTGTAAGGGAATATATCTTTTTATATATTTTTAAATTTTTAATTATAGTTAATAACTGTATGCTAAAATAAAATCATGTAATCAAGGATTATGGGTAAAACAGTACACTGAATACAAACAAAAGCAGTAAACCTTACTGTGTTTCAAATGACCACACAGTGAAGAAAGAAGTAGAACCAACCTAAGTCACTTCAAAGTCTTAGTTCGAGGGGCAGCGGGGAGGAGCTGCAAACCAACCTTGAAGTCTTAGCAAGTTTGTTCCTCACGGTGCAGTGGGTGTGGATGGTCTGAAACTCTTCTGAGATGTTGTAGGACTGAACAAATGATCAAGCATACTGATTTTATTAGGAGCCAGGGTCCTCAGTGTTAGAAAGAGAGATAAAATTCTGGGATGGGAGAAGGCAAGGGAGGACCCTGTATCATAGTTCATGGGAATCACTCTGAACCCTTAGGATAAGAATCAGAAGTAGCATTTTCTAATGAAAGGGCCTAGAAACCATGACAGGCCCCAAACAACAAATATACTTCATATGAAGATCTTGATTTCTAAGTGCTGTTCCAGACTGAAAGGAACCGCGGCTCATTGGGGAAATGGCAGATTCCAGAGAAGCGGCAGGAAAAGTATAAGACAAGCCTGGAACATCTTGGGCCAGAAAGTAAAGGAAGTGCTAAAAAAAAAAAAGGGATATAGCCAAAGGACATAAAAGTCAGCCTAAAGAGACTTTCTACTGGCAAAAGCTGGGACAATTAACTACATAAAAATGAATAATAACAGTAATGGATTATAAAGCATTGAATGAAATAAGAATCCATGAGTCTGCCTTAAAAGAAAGAGAGAAAGTTCAAGAAAGAGAAAGAAAAGAGGAATGAAATGAAAGAAGAAAGAGAGGAAGGGAAAAAGGGAGGGAGGAAGAAAGGAAGGGAGGAAGGATTACTTACAGTGAAATGCCAACAAATGAATTTAGAACTGACGGAATTAGAAAATCACCATGTTTCAAACACCATGTGGATATTTAACACAGGCAAGAGTCATCAATAGATGCTAAAATTGTTCATCAAATTGTGATGAGGAACAATACATTTACATGGTTTCAAAGTAATCCTTTCCACATATACAAATTGTTCACTAATCATGAAAGGAAAAAATAATACCTCTATAGTGCAAATAACTGGCAGAGGTCATCTTAACCAAGTGATCAGAGTTAAGATTACCAGTAATGAGTAGTATACCAACATCACTGATGTCTCTTGAAAACAACTTACTGAGAAACACCCAGCATCATTTCTGGGATATTTCAGCCCCCAAAACATAACCTGAATCTAATCATGAGGAAACATCAGACAAATCCAAACTGAAGAACATTCCACAAAATAACTTGTCCGTATTCATAAAAAATAACAGAGTCGTAGGGACAAAGAAAGGCTGGAGGACATTCCAGATCAACAGTGATGAAAACAAACAAACAGTAAAACAACCACAAATGAAACGAAACCCAACAGTTAACATTGCATAATCCTGGGTTGGGCCCTTTTCAAAATTGCTATGAAGAACATTATTGGGTCAATGGTCTTCGATATTCTTTTTGTTTTTAAATTATTTTATTGTTTAATTACAGTTGTCTGCGTTTCCCCCACCACTCCCCCTGATATTCTTTATAGCAATGTGGACTACATGTTTGGTAACAGTTTTATGTCAATGTTAAACTTCCTGACTTTGATAACTGCGCTGGGGTTACATAAAAAAAGTCTGAATCCAGGGATGCTATATCTGCAACTCACCCTCCAGTGGTTCAGTAGAAAGATAGATAGGGAGATAGTCAGACAGACAGACATAAAGTGTAATATAAAAGACTTTGGGCCCTGCCTGCTGTGGCTCAGTGGATTGAGTGCCAGCCTGTGAACTGAAAGGTTGCTGATTCAATTCCCAGTCAGGGCACATGCCTGCATTGCAGGCCAGGCCCCCAGTTGGAGGCATGGGAGAGGCAACCAGTAGATGTATATTTCCATCTCTTTCTCCTTTTCTCTAAAAATAAATGAGTTCCAGCCAAGATGGAGGCGTAGGTAGAAACCCTTCGCTTCCTCACACAACCAAAAGGAAGATAACAACTAATCTAAAAACAATAAACAACTAGAAGTGCCAGAGAGTCAAACTGCATGGAATTCCGACAAACAAGGACTTAAAGAAACATTCACTAGACAGGTAGGAGAGATGGAGACGGGCAGCTGGGCAGAGAGAGAGGACCCCGCGGCAAGGTGGACGACGGAGGGGAGAAGGCAGTGACCGCGTGAGCAAGGTGGGGCTGCATGGTGGAGGGCTGCCTCAGAAGTGGGGCTGGATGAATGGGAAACTAAAGACTCAAGCTAGTTGTAAACTGCCGCGGGGTTTGTCACGGTGGGAGAAACTCCCAGTCTTACATGACAGAGTTCGAAAGTGGGGCTAGAGCTGAGCAAGTGAGCCTTATTTTTCCCTCTCTGACCCCTACCCCACAGATGGCACCACAACCACAGCAAAGAGGGTTGCGCCACCTTGGTGTATACCTAAGGCCCCGCCCCCCAACAACATAACGGGTGCACCGAGACAAAGAAATATGGCCCCAATGAAAGAACATATCAAAACTCTAGAAAAAGAGCTAAGCGATGAGGAGATAGCCAACCTATCTGATGCAGAGTTTAAAACACTGGTAATCAAGATGCTCACAGAATTGATTGAGCTCAGTTGCAAAATGAAGGAACAAATGAAGGCTACCCAAAGTGAAATAAAGCAAATATACAGGGAACCAACAGTGAAGGGAAGGAAACTGGGACTCAAATCAATGATCTGGAACAAAAGGAAGAAATAAATATTCAACAGGAACAGAATGAAGAAAAAAGAATTCAAAATAATGAGGAGAGGCTTAGGAACCTCCAGGACAACTTTAAACATTCCAATATCCAAATCATAGGGGTGCCAGAAGGAGAAGAACAAGAGCAAGAAGTTGAAAACTTATTTGAACAAATAATGAAGGAAAACTGGCAAGGGAAATAGACTTCCAGGAAGTCCAGGAAGCCCAGAAAGTCCCAAAGAAATTGGACCTAAAGAGAAACACACCAAGTTACATCATAATTACATTATCGAGATTAAAGATAAGGAGAGAATCTTAAAAGCAGTGAGAGAAAAGGAGACGGTTACCTACAAAGAAGTTCCCATAAGACTATCAGCTGATTTCTCAAAAGAAACTTTGCAGGCAACAAGGGACTGGAAAGAAGTATTTGAAGTCATGCAAAGCAAGGACCTACATCCCAGATTCCTCTATCCAGCAAAGCTATCACTTAGAATGAAAGGGCAGATAAAGTGCTTCCCAGATAAGGTCAAGTTAAAGGAGTTCATCATTACCAAGTCCTTATTATATGAAATGTTAAAGGGTCTTATTTAAGAAAAAGAAGAATATAAAAAAACTATGAACAGTAAAATGACAACAAACTCACAGTTATCAACAACTGAACCTAAAAACCCCCTGAGAACAAAAACTAAGCAAACAACTGGAACAGGAACAGAATCAGAGAAATGGAGATCACATGGAGGGTTTTCAGTGGGGAGAAAGAGGGAAAGAATTAAGGGGAAAAGGTACAGGGAATAAGAAGCATAATTGGTAGGCATAAAATAGACAGGGAGAGGTTAAGGATGGTATAAGAACAGAGGAGTCAAAGAACTTATATGTATAACCCATGGACATGAACTAAGGTTGGGGGGAAGCTGTAGGGTTGGAGGTGCAGGGCAGAGGGGGATAAAGGGGGGAAATTGGGAAAACTGTAATAGCACAATCAATAAAATATACTTAATAAATAAATAAAATCTTAAAAATAAAATCTCTGGGACACCAACCACAAGCACAGTTAAAGAGTTCATTACTCTTAAAAGAGAACACTGTGAACTTCAATAACAAAAATTGAACTTGCAGGCCATATTTCATTCAATCCACAAATTATAACAGGCTCTATATTAAGTCTATCTAGATCTATACATTTCTATATTCCTAATTCCCTATCTCTATCTGTCTGTCTATCCATCCATCCATCCATCTATTCATCTATCTATACATTCACCCTTCTGCTTCATTGCAGAATGGGACCTCTAGAGCAAGATGGAATTTTGGTTATAAAATATGTAGGAAGTTATATTTTAGGGTCACAACTGCAAATTTGGTCCTGCAACATATCACACAGATGCAAGCTTTTTAAAAGGACCAGCCAGGAGTCATATTTATCTCAGGGCCACTGGGCACTGAAATTCTCCTTTTCCATCACCAACACAATACCTCTGGCTAATCTAGTGACCTGCTTTGAATTGACTACAACCAAAGGTCTAAGTTTCCAAAATTTAAATAAAAGCTAAGTTGGGCTTCAGTCTGACCATGAAG